>JAJTUV010003030.1:0-83109 GCA_021653895.1 Mastomys natalensis
CAATTAATAATGTTGAACATGCATCTTTCCATGAGGGGTAGAATGTTGATACCACTGCATATTGTCCTCTTAGAGAAACCCATGACCACCTAGCCGGTGAGGACGCTTTGCCATATATGCTTGCATAAGATCAACAGATCTAGGAAATGCATGTTGCATTTGAAAACAGAAGCTCATGTTAGTGAATTTATAATAATATTTGTAACTAAAATGTAGCAGCCTGAGGTTTCCTCTCCTTTGATTTTATGTGCTTATATTATCTCTCTTTTATCCTTGGCTCTTAATGACATTAATATTTGGCATATGACTTATCTACCATACTCCCCTAACAAGGCCAAAGTATTTACAGTGCTAATGCCTACTAATATTTATACATCTGGGTATAGAGTTTTGTAGCACTTCCTTACCATTCAGTGCTAGTTATTCTTGCTCATGCTATATCTCTCTCATCCAGCTGTTCCCGGGCACTCTATATCTCTTTAAAGAGACAGATAAGTCACGTAATCCTCAACTTGACTTGCTTTTTCCGCTCTGCCACACCTGTTTCACTTATTATTTGGGATTGTTTTTTTTTTTCTTCCTAAAGAAGCTCCCTTCTCTGCTGTTCTCTGGGATACAGCTCCTCTCAGAAAAGGTAAGCACAACGTATCCTGTCATGTTTCCTCTAGTCATCCATGTTTATCGATCACAATGATGGCAAATATATTTTTAGTATTGTAAGATCCAAGGACTTACTATGTGGCCAAAGACATAAAGGAGAAGCCTATTTTTCAAAGGACCTTTAAATTTCTATTCATGTCAGATCTACTAGCAACCCCCAGTCAAAGTAAGCAAGTCAAGCCCAAAGTCTGAAATGAGGAGGCTCACTCCATCTCCCAGGGTAGAACCAAGACTGTGAGCAGACACCTTTGCTTTCTTGACCAGAATTTGGGCTAATAGATCGTTAATGAATATAATTACTTCCCAGATATTATAGGGCTGCATAAATAAATTATTTCTCTTACAACAATATTTATAAAATTCTTTATCCCAAAAAATCCTATTGAAAGGAAATATTATATATGCAAATAGAGAATGAGGAGAAAGAGAGGGAAGAAGACTTTGTAAAATGTAGCTGTCAGCTTGGGGTAAGGAAAATAAGGGAAGTTGTTTCTTGGATACAAGAGTTTCAGTAGGATATAGAGTTTCAGTTTTGCAACATAAGGACTCTTCTGAAGTGGGTGGTGGTAACATCGCACAATATTATAAA
Source organism: Mastomys natalensis (assembly GCA_021653895.1). Lineage (NCBI taxonomy): Eukaryota > Metazoa > Chordata > Mammalia > Rodentia > Muridae > Mastomys > Mastomys natalensis. The sequence continues at coordinate 1,250 of JAJTUV010003030.1, forward strand.
TTATATTATTGTATTTTTTTTCTTGAGACAGGGTCTACTCTATATCTCAGCCTGGCCTTGAACTCACAGAGATCTGCCTGCCTCAGCCTCCTGAAGACTGGAATTACTGTATGTACCTCAGTGCAAAAGGAATGTACTCAAAACACCACCAAACTCTTATGTAGAAAGGTAACTAAATCGAGGCCAGGTGTAGTTATGCACGCCTTAATCCAGAACTCTGGAGGTAGAGGCAGATCTCTGTGAATTCAAGACCAGGCTCATCTACCCAGATAATTCCAGGCCAGTCATGGCTTCACAGTGAGACCCTCATCTCCAAAAAATAATTTTTAAGTGATTAAAATGGTTAGACTTTGTGTTACACAAAGTCTAACACACTAAAAAAATTGAAAAGAGAAAACACAGCAATAAACAATGTATTGTTTTCAACTTTTTCTACCCTTAACCAAAAGATCAGCTAACAGAAAAACTGTACATTCCCTAAAAATGAACATTGCTGGGACTCTAAGGCCGTAAAAAACATAACACAGAACTCTTTACCAGAGGGATACACAAATGGACCTATAATTTTAAATTTCCAGATGAGGAAAATGAGGATTAGAGAGGTCAAGTAACTTTCCTGTGGCTGCTGACTCAATAAAGGCTGAAACCACATCTGACCCACACCTGTGTGATGTCACAGACCACCGGGCTTCTACCCTTTTTTGGTTTGTTTTGTTTTTCCTACTTATATTACACTATAAAAAAAAAAAATACATTTCTAAGTAAAACTTTCAGAAAAGTGAATTCGTAATGACCAAGAACTGGCTTATTCCCACCACACTCTTGGATTCTTGCTAGAGAATTAACTTTTTATTGATGTTTTGTTTGGATACTAAGATTGTGTGCAGGGTTCATTTACCCGTCCTAGCTGGGAGGGGTTGCTGTATAGATCAGGCTCTGATTTCCAAATAAGTATGTGCTTCCCTGTCTCACTGCTTAATTCTCCACGTTGGTTCACTACCAACTTTCAATATTTTTTTCCTGAAAGGCTCAAGAGTCTGTGGGAAATAGGCTGTAGGCTCTTACCACAGCTATTAGATTCATATACAACCCCAAGGCAATTATTCTCTCTAGGATGCATCCCACCTCTCTCCTAGGAAGGCTAAAGGCCCTCATTAAAGGTAAAAGCTAATTCCTAATCTACCTAGTTGAGAACAGACCTATCTTTGTGTAGTTTAAATGTCCCATTCCAGAAAGGCACTTTCTACTGTGTAAATGTAGGTTACTGAGTTTATGGGAGACCACATTCTCCACTGAAAACATAGAAACAAATCATAATTTAATACCTCTCGGGATGACGGAGGAATATAAGCTCAAGATATTTAGCATACTTAACATGAAATCTGATTTTTCAATAAAAGTTAATATGTTGGCTTGCTTACATTTCTAGGGAGCGAGTCTGGGCTTGCCGGTGGCATCGTTACCAAGTTTCCCGTGTGCAGATTAGATCAAATGCTGAACCCTGTGTTTGACCCAAGTGTGACTGAAGACAGAAAGTCTAGAGGGACAATGTCACAGAGGAATCCAGGAAGGATGTGGAAAGGCTGGGGAGTGGCTAGATTCGGCATGCATCTTGGTGGTAGAACAAGATTTCTGAAGTCACCAGATGTAGAGTGTGAGAGATAAGAAGTCCAGAATTGATTTGGGCAGCTGAAAACATGGCGAAACCATTACTTCAAAGAGACACTGAGGGACCAGAGTATCTGTTTCCTTGAGTAGCACTAAGCCCTTCAAGTTTCATCTTAGTCTGGAGTCCTCCTGCAGTGGCCAGTCACAGGTGTCAGCTAGCTTCTCTGAAGGACGAGGTGACAACAACGTGTCTCTCTCACTCCCTGGTATGTCATATTGCAGACAATGCCACGGCTCGGAACATCTGCATGATTCAGCCCTGCTGTCACATGAACACTGGAGTATATGGTGAAATAGTGACCGGTGGCAGGGGAAGCGACAGATCAACACTTCTCTTTTTTCAGTTGTGGAGAATTGTAAGATGATCTCTGAGGTTCTCAGAAAGTACCATAAAAACCATAGGTCACTGTGAAAGCCAGAGGGCCTCTGGGGCAGTGGAGCCACACAGCAGACTGTGCTGAGCTCCTGCCCCACTGTTTAACCATAAAAGAAACAAGAAGCCCAAGAGTTAAAGACGCTCCAAGCAAAATCCATAGCCTGGAAATGCCATCTACATCAAAGCCTAATAGAAAAGTATTGGGATTTTGAAATTTAGAATGGAGACATTGTGTAGACTCTAAAGGGACTCTGGCCACTCGAGCGTGGCAAGCACGGCTCTGGCCGGCCTTGCCCTTCTCCCCCATTCCCTGATCCTTGCCAAACTGATAGATTACATTCCTGCAGATAGCCACCAAGGTCCATTCCCTTATTTGGTCACTTCCTCCTCCTCTTAAGGCTGACTACCAAGATGCAGCTATCAAAATATTGAAGTCCAGCCACCAAAAGTCTCTCTTGGCTCACCTAATTAACATGCCCGATTAAAATTAAACACCCCATCCTAACAGGAGGCTTCCCCTTTACCTTTAGAACCTGCTATGTTCCTATGTGCCACTTCTGCCTCCTCTCCATTCTGAGACAAATACCCCTCCTCAGTCTCCTTTGTCCCTTCCTTTTCTCCCTTGTCCTTTATCTCCTGTGTTTGTCTCTGATTTCCCTGTCCTCTGTCCCTCTGGGACAAATAAATCTGCTTTGTGCTGAGAACTTGGTCTTGTGGATCCTGAGCCAATACTTTTCCTTTCAGATTTCGCACTCTTAAACACTCAAGAGTTTTCTCCACTTCAATGTATCTTTCCTTTTGACAATGAAGAGCAGTCTCTCCATGTCTTGAAATGTTGCAAAGAAAGTTGCTTCAAAGTATAACTCTATTTCCTTCCCTTCCTGCTCCTAGCACATTTCTTCCTCATTGCCTCGATTCCATAACCAAGCTACCCAGCACAGCCTTTGTGAGAAATTGCAGGCCCTGCTCTAGAGAAAGCTACAGCAAAGGTTCCCCCTTCTGACAACTGGGACATTTGGGGATGAATAGTTCTTTGCTGTGAAGGGCTATCTTTAGTGTTATAGATCTTTTAACACAAACTCTGGCTTGTATCCACTAGATGTCAGCAGATCTCTTTCAGTAATGACAAGCAAAAATGTCTCAAACCCTTGTCAAATATCCCTCAAGGACCGAAAATCATCTGAGGTGGAGAATCACCAAACATGCTAAGATACTGCAAAAATGGGCCAATATGTGCCAATAGGCACCAGTGGAATGTATGTAAGAATAAACATTGAAAGTATTGTCAGAAAAATAAATACAGGTGTAAGGCTGGACAGGGGAAGCAGATGACGGCAGCCGATTCACCATTCAATGTTTTGGCAAGGACAGGTGGAGTAAATTTTAACACACAGCCTTTGTGCTTCCTGGACCTGATGCCAGACATGGTTAAGATGCTAGAATGCAAAACTATAATATTCACCACTTGTCTATGTTGCCCAGAAGGGATGTCTTGCAAGTTGCCCTAGTACCTGACCTTTTGCCCCAACAGATCTGAAGGCTTGGGATTTGTGATGGATAAAAGTGCTGCGTAAATCTCCAGAAAACTACAGTAAGAGTTGCTACACAGGTCCGCACTGTTCTGCAAGACATGTTTTCTGAAGCAGAGAACAATTCTCTACTGAGAAAACAAAGTTCATCTCTCATGAGGTGGATATATTATTAGTTCCAGCAACTCCCTGGTGCAGTTTCAGAAACAACCTGTTGAAATATGAAAAAAAAAAAAAAAAAAAACCATAGAATCAAGTTGAGCAGGTTCATGAAACATACGTAATTTCAAGAATGGATAATTCACACTCTCCCATCACTTACTTTCAAAACGCTGACATCTCCCCTGCAACTCACTTCCCTGGCCACATAGGAGTTCTTTATGCCTACCAAATACAGAAAAAGGATTTGATTCTGCCTCAGAGATGGGTTGACATACCACATTAACTGGTCAGTAACATTGAATTAATACTGCATGTTACTCTCACTTTGCATAGCTCTTAGGAATATTCAGCACACCCAGGAAATCCTACCTTTCAGCAGAGCTTGTATAAACACACTTTATTATTCATTTTTATGTAAAGGAGTGGTCTGAAGGAAGACTTTTTTTCCTCTCTCATTAATTCTGCCAATGCCCACAATCACCAGAACTATAGCATCCCAAATCACTATTACTTTAACCTACAAATCCTTTTACAGCCCCTCAGGCTGAAGGCAGAACTACCAATACATGGCCACTACTGGATCAGTCAGTGTTCTGTTGCTGGAAGAGACACCTTGGCCACAGCAACTCTTATAAAGGAAATCACTTAACTGGAACTCGCTTACAGGTTCAGAGGTTTAGTCTGTTGCCATCTTGTCTGGCATCTGAAGTGACTTGTGTAGAGATTTAAACCCAACAGATGGCATGAGCAGATGAGAATGGTGCAAAAGATTGAACCGGAGCGGACACAGCCTTTGTGCTGTTCTGTACCTCTTCAAATCCTTTCATCATGTTTACCGTATCCACCAACCTGTTCTGAGCATGTTTTAATGAGCTCTGAGCAAATGCAACACGACAGCCCCTCGTCCCTCCTTCCTGTGTCCGTACATCCTTGACGTGAGTGTACACTGAACTCACAACTGTCCAAGCCAGGGAGTGTTATTAACTTTTGGTCAAAGGAAGGAGATGACATACAAATGTTACCTTTGTTCTTGCCTGTAGTAGACAATTCAGAGATTCATAAAGTTTCTTAAAGGGCCTAAGAGAGTCAGAAAATATTCAAATATGGAGATGATCAACCAAAACTCCTCCTCTGACTGCATCTTTAATGTTCATTTCTCCTCTCACTCCTGCCCTCCAGGGTCAAATCCACGAACAGAGAAAAATCCACAGAGGAAGAAGAGAATTAATATATTATTAAATATGATATACTTCATATTCTATATAAAATATCTTATATAAATAGTTTATCTTTTATATAAATAGAACTTAATTTTATAACTATGTAATTAAATTAATTAAGTATAAATATAATATAATATTATTTTATTTTATTATCATTATTGCTGTTCAGTTATCCAAACAGAAATATCAGAGGCAGAGAAGTGGATACACAAATCTGGAGTTGAGGAGAAGAGCCTAGCCTTCTAGAATACAACTCACTTCTCAACCCTGAGGAGAACTGTGACATATAGGTACAAAATTTTTAAAAAGACCAATAAAAAGGCAAAATGACAACAAAAACACCCAAATGGAATTGTCAGCTAAGACATCCAAGGAAATATTCTGGAGCACAGAAGGAAACACCAGAGAAGTCTATCCAAATATATAGAACCAGATCCTGTGAGATTCATCTCAGGTAGCCTTGACTAGACGACAACAATCTCAGCAACAAACAGATCCTCGTTTATTATTCTCCTAGTTGTCCCAAAATTCTATCTTTAGATAAATGGTGCAAAATACTGTGCACAGCTTGTCCGTCGTTTTCTTAAGAAATCACCCTGTGAGCCTAGTCCTGCAGTGACTTGATGTCCCAGGGTGGGTTGGTATCTGAGGAGAAGAGGCAGGGAGAATGAGGGAGAGGCTGGGGACGAAGCAGGAGGGGCAGGCTGCGATTGGCACACAAAAGTGAATAAATATAATTAATGGGGAAAAAACAGCAAGCAACAAGCAAGAAAAAAGAAAGAAAAAAGAAGAAAGAAAGAGAAAGAAAGAAAAAGAAAAAAGAAAAGAAAAAAAGAAAACCATCCTGGTAGAGTGTGTTATCCTGCCTTCACAATCATCTTTTCTAGTCCTACCTCTTGTATAGAATTAAAGTTTGAATGTCCTTTTTACCTGGAAATCAAAGTTCCCAACACTCAAATCCCTGCCAGGGATGTGGCCTAAATGAATCAGTTGTCTTATAGCCCAAAATCTTGGCATCATTCATGCCTCTCACCGAAACAAGCATCACCTTTAAAACAGAGATACTGTTTCAGTATGTGATGTGAGCCGGTGAGAGTGCAGTTTTTTCTTAGGTTGCCGCAGAAGAGGTCTGTGCTCTGTATAGGCGTATGCATGGTTCTAACTGATTGTGGAATAAGTGGAGAATCTAAGTCTAGAAGATCTACGTCCTGCTCCGAGTTCTGCTTACTCCTAAGTGCTCCAAGATAGAGTTAAAAGGGTTCTACATATGCCATAGGAACATTAATGGCTTTCAAAAGATGGCTACAAGATACAGAAGGCGTCATCAGGAAATGGATGATTCCACATTCACTCCTTAATCTAGCCTAGCTATGTGGTTATGAAATATTCTATATGCTATGCACACTTTAATATCATTTCTCATGCTGAGTGGGCCCCAACATCTAAAGTATTACATTTCTTACTATGATAACGAAATTTGCTAATGTTATCAAATTGCAATGTAAATAACCTGATTAGAATAGGAAATCTGACCATATGACCCCGAAAGGACCCCACAGGTTGAGACATCACTGGTGCCACCTGTGCATGCAGGCCCTCCGCCCCCTACTTTTTTCCACGCCCACAGTCCGTCCCTGCCTATCCATCAAGGCGATGTCCCGCCTCCTCCAAATCCATTGGCCAGTCTGTTCCTCCACTGCCTCTATTTCCGGCTCCACAGGGTCAACTTCCGGCGCATAGAGGCACGTGACCGGATACGGGAAGTGGCGGGTTCTGGCTGCTTCTTTTCCCTGCTCAATGAAAAGCGCTTCATAGCTCTATTGCTGCCGGCGCCCTTCCAGAGTCCGTCTTGGAGCACCAACCTCGGCCGGCCGGCCTCGCGGTAAGCTTCCGGCCGGGGACCCGCGGTCCTGGAGGTGGTAGCCTAAGTGGAGGCTGTGTTCATCCGCGCCGGGTCGGCCACTCCCAGGTGACCCGGCCCACCCACCCTGCTCTCCTCCTGGGCTGCAGAACCCGGGCTGTGTCCACTCTTGACTTACCCCTTGCCGTCCTGGACTCTGGGAGAAGGCGGAGCTGGGAGGCAGCCGAGTCAGTCCACAGTTCCGCCCATCCGGGACAGATTTCATTTTTGCCAAACTAGCGTGGCCTGGGAGAAGAAGATCCGACCTGGCTTCTGCCGGCCCGAATCAACATAACATGTCCTTATAAAGCTTCTAAGTGCATTGCCCAGCCTCTGAGCAGTTTTCTTTTCTGGATGACATGTCTCCGTGTTGAGATGTCTCTGCAGTACATGGGCCCAACCCACTAAGGCACTTGCATGGACACACAGTGTAATGATGGCCCTATTGAGCTGAAGGAAGTAAGACACATGATGAACAGAGGATTAGCTGCTTCTGTGATGGGCAGCCTTCAGGTTTTAGAAGGCGAAAGTCTAAAGAGAACCCAGAATATGGGTATGGGTTTTAGAGTTGGGAAGTCGTTGCGAAGGCCACCATTAATAATACTGGCATAATGTAAACACTAGAGAATTCATCACTAGCCCCAAAGAAGACTGTCACAATGCTACATCATCCCATTCACGTCCTTCAGATTCTTCACTCGACCCCAGAGTGCTCCTGGCATTAGTGAATAGCAAATATTTGTTGAGTTATGTTTAATTCCTTTATGAGTTTGGCCAGCCTTCTGCTGTTTTACCATTTCCATGTAGTATGAGTATTGACCATTGTTATTTTTTCTTTTGACGAGCTTTTACTATTGCCGTAAAACAGGTTACACCAAGAGGTTGTTAGTACCCAACACACAAACCTTTGATAGACACCCTCCCTCCTCCTCTCAAGAAATGGCTGTGGAGATCTAGGAGATGACACTCGTGTCCCCATTCGATGGCAAGCACTTGTTAGTAAATACAGTAAAAAAGTGCTCTAGACATTTACATGAAAAGATCTATGTGGATTAAGACTTTTATTGAGTCAGCTTCATCCAAATGGAGAAGTGTAGGTTTGAAGAGGGAGAAGTTAATGTGTCCTGCATGGGAAAGTGCTTAAGGAAAGATTTCAAGCCAAAAAGAAGAGTGCTCTGAATGGAAGCCATGGCTTGAGAAAGCTAGATTGCCGTTGACCAGGTGTGTAGTATAATAAGAACTGTTTTAAAGTTACTTAATAGTTTTTCAGGGAACTTACAGAAGCCTGAAAAAAAAATACTATTACTTAAAGGTATAAGTCTTGTTTGCTATGTTGGCGGGTGGGGGGGGCAGTAAGTTGTATGTAGGTGGAGAAGTCTTAGAATATGCTCACAGATTTCATGTTGGAATGGAGGAAGCAATCGATTAGGGCAAAGTTTGAATCTGGGTATTTTCTTAGAGATGCAAAAGTTGAAAGAGGTAACTTTGAGGGAACTATCCCTGGTCTGTTATTGAGTGTGATAGTATTCCCTTAAATGTTTACTAAGCACTCACTGTGTGCCTCGTGGCAAATGCTAGGAATATAAAGATGAATAAGATAAGGTCCTTGCCAACAGAGAACTATTTTTAATAGGGACTAGAGTGCACTAGCTAAAAAAACACAGGTTGGAAGAGCTGTTGTCAGCAGAGGTAAGATGGGGAACAGAAGAGGAGGAATTTTTCTAGGAGAAAAGGCTTCAAAGAAGAGGCAATGCATTACCAGATTCGTTGAGGGTGAGTTGGAACTTGCAGTGTCAAGAGTTTCAGAAAAAGGAAACCAGTGAGTAAAACCTAAGACCGAACAGTAAACGGGACAGTATCCATAGGAATAGAGCTTTAATGTCACATCTGGGCCTTAGGACCTGTTAAGGGGTTGTGGCTTGTTTTATGTCAATGTGGCACAGGCTAGAGTCATCTGAAAGGAGGGAACCTCAGCTGAAAGATGCCTCCATAAGATCCAGCTGAAGGGTATTTTTTAAATTAGTGATTGATGGGGGCTGGATCATAATGGTAGCTGCATGCTTGACTTGTAGAAGAAACTGGCGGACTGTTTTCTAGAGCCTCGGTACCATTTGTGATCCTCCTAGCTGTGTGGGAGTCTCCTTCATCAGTGCTTGCTGCTGTGTGTCCTCTGGGTTTTTAGCCTTCCCAACAGTTGAAAGTATCAGGTATCTCATGGTGGGTTTCAACCACATTTCCCAGCTGGTTGATGATATGGAGTGCTTTGGGTTTCTGGTGTTTGTCTTTGCAAAGCCAAAGGGCAGCTGCACCTCCTCAGAGTACCGTTCGTACCCCTTTTCTTGACATGGTCTCTCACCAGATTGGCACTCCACCAATAGGTCAGTGAACTAACTCCAGGGGTCTGCTTGTCTCTGCCTCCCCAGCATGCACTGCTTGTTATGTGAGCTCTAGAAATTAAGCAAGATTGGACTTGTGTTCTCCACGTACTAGGAAACACTGCCAACAGAGCTGTTGCCCTAGCCCTGTACTGAACTTTTGTATATTTATTGGCTATTTGTACTTGTCTCTGTGTGTATGTGTGTATGCTTGCATACATGTATATATGGGTAGTATCTGTGTGTGTGTGTGTGTGTGTGTGTGTGTGTGTGTATGTACTGGTTTCTCTGATTTCATTTCCAAACTTGAAGCCCCATGCTTTTATGTTACAGATATATTAATATATTTATGTATCTATTAAGGATTTATCACTCGAGTCATAAATGGAACACTTTATGAGGGAGGGCGATGCTTCTGAGATGAGCTCAACACCTCTCTTCTGAATAAATACTTTTCAGCTGAGAAAAGATGACAGCCATCAAGCACGCGCTGCAGAGAGACATCTTCACACCCAGCGACGAGCGCCTGCTGAGCATCGTGAATGTCTGCAAAGCGGGCAAGAAGAAAAAGAACTGCTTTCTGTGTGCCACGGGTAGGTGCTAATTACGCAAACATATGTGCTGGATGCCCCCTTCCTTACGGTCGTAGTCCCCTCGTTCTCCTCGTTTCTATAACTGGGGAATTAATTGAGCTGACAAGTTAGTTTTAATCGTTTTTATTGACTGCTGAATGCTGTAAGAGAATTTTTATAGTGTGTGTCTAAGGTGGCTGACAAGTGAAAGGAAGAACTTGGGCGTGCAGCGTAAGGTGACAGCTCTGGTGTCTTTGCAGTGTGGTGGCGTCATCCTTACCCCGTTCCTTTCTGCTCTCCGGTGGCCGGTGTCTAGGATCCTGCATCTTACCACATTCCCCATGTTTAATTTCAAGCTACGTTGTTTACTTTTACTTGTCTTTGACTTTTAATAAATCGAATTATAATTCGCTGTGACTCCTCCCACTCAGCAGTACATTGATGAGAATTTTGTTTTCTTTTGGAGTTCGTAATGTGTTGTTTTTGAGGCGGGATTTCACTCTGTACTCCTGGCTGGCCCGGAGCTCACAGAGCTCCACCTGCCCCTGCAGTCAGCCAGCGCACCTGCACCTGGCCATGAGTTAGAATTCTGTTCTTACACAAGGCTCTAACACCGTCATAGTCACTGCTATGGCGTGCTCCGCTGTGAGTGTCCCATGGTCCCCATATCCATCCTACCAGTGGTGAACAGTAGGTTTGTGTCTGGGCTTTGCTATTTAAACAGCTCATGTTTGTGCTTGTCTTGTGCTATACTCACCATAATTATTTTGACGCAGATACTTGGTGTGGATTCTGCTCTAATAGACAGTTATTGTTAAAGAGATCCTTTTCACTCCCACAGCAGGGTGGTTCTCTTGTGTTCTCCACACCCTAGTCAACAGTTGTTCCTGACAGACTTTGTTGTCAGGACAGTGGGGTGACATAGTATCTCCTGTGGTTTCACAATGCACTTCCCAGTTAATGACGAGGTTGAACATCTCACGAGCTTATTGGCCATTTACTTAGGTAATTTCACACTTACGCCTTTTGTTCATTTTCCTATTGGGTCAGTTGTCATTATACAGATTTATATATTTTTTAATTATTATTATCTGGATAAATATTATAAGATAGATCTATTAGCCGCATAGATATTTCTATTATATGCTTGTAGATTTTCTGGTTTGTGGCTTAACATTGCATTTTTTGTGGTTCCTCTTAACGAAATTTAATTATGATTTAATAAAATTACTTGATGCTTTATGGCTTCTACTGCATTATTCTGTAAATGTTTTGATTTACTTGTGTCTTAGAGTGTGGTGTATTTGTATCTGTCTGTCTGTGTGAATGAGCACATGTTTGTATTTCAGGATTTTTTCTTATATCTCATTTTGTTTTATTTTCTTTACTCTTTCAGCTTAATTTTAGCATCAATTTCTTAAGTTCCAGATTTTGTTGTGTTTTGATTGAATTGTTTTTAAGCTATCATTCAAGTTGTAAGGAACTTGCTTTTTTTTTTTAATGATGTTTATATCCATGAACATGTTTATTTTCTGTTTTTATAAGCCTTGCTGTTTTCTTTAAAAGTTTTGCATGTTTTTATATTTGTTACAAGGTACTCTTCCTTAGGTTTGTATGTTGTTACCAGTTATAATGTAAGATTTGATGGAACAAAGTGGTCTCTTTTATAAATACTGTTTGCCATATATGGGTTTAGGATTTTGCATCCATGTTCCTTATTTATGTGTAGTTTTCCTCCCACTAAACTTACTAATTATTTAATAAGCCAGTGCATGCCCCTTGCTTTCTCACTAGAATACTTGTGTGCTTGGAGTTATTCTCTTCTTGAAAACTTGGCAGGAGAAGCAGGCAGCAGCTGGACTAGTGTGGGGATGTGGGGGTGACGGCACAGTTTTCCCCAGCAAGTACAGTTTAGTGGGTATCTTTTCCAAATGTTCTATAGTCCAGTGGCTCTCAACCTTCCTGATGCTGCTACCCTTTAGCACAGTTCCTCATGTTGTGGTGACCCCAACCATAACATTTCTGTTGCTACTTCATAGCTGTAATACTGTTTTCTATAATATCTGTGTTTGGATGACCTTAGGCGAAAGGGCCTTTCAGCTCCCAGGTTGAGGACCTCTGCTTTAGTTTATTTGGGTATGGTAAGATTTTTAAAAGAGTAAGAGGGTTTGATGTTGTTGTTTGTTGTTGTTTGGAAAGCCATTGGCTTTTCAAGTGTATCAGCGTTCATTTCAAATCCAAACTCCATTCTGTCGCCAGAGTCCTGTTTTGAAACTAGAAACTAGAGCATATAATTTCTCTAATAGCATCCCTTGCTACCTCGTCTGGAGCCCTTGAGGAGCTGAGCACCTATCTTTTGTAGTGACTTCATTCCCATCCACCTCGCATTACATTGTGCTGTCTGGGTTGAGGACTTACTGTTGCTCTTCGTGGAAGCATTAGTCTCTTTCAGGACTCTTTGGACTTACATGTGTCAAAATCACTCGATTTCTCTTCCTACACTCTGTAAAAGAGGCCTGAAGCTTTCCCTCTCAGGCATCTCTCTGCCTCCAACCCTCTAGTCTGATTTAGATGCTTCCTTTAGGATTCTGTGACCTCCTCAGCCAACACATCACAAAGCATTGCGCTTACTTCCGTGTCGCCCGCTGTCCCGGCCCCTGAGAGCCACATTTACAGTGGGTGCACGAAGAATGAGTAGGTGACTGATGTGCTAACAATCTTGTCTGTGTGCTCTGTTCAACAGTGACAACCGAACGCCCCGTGCAGGTGAAGGTGGTCAAGGTCAAGAAATCCGACAAGGGAGATTTCTACAAAAGGCAGATTGCTTGGGCCCTGCGAGACCTTGCTGTGGTCGATGCCAAAGATGCCATCAAAGTATGTTTCCCATAGTCCTTCACTCGTTCTCAGGAAGAGTCTTTCTTGTTACATACAGTAGTTTGTGTATGAGATGATCTAAGCTTGTTCCATGGCTGTAGGCCTGCCACCTGCTAGTCAAAAATACATTGATCCCTGCTTCTTCAGCCCCACTATTAGACCACTTAAAATAGTAATAAAACTACATACATGTGCTTGGATCACTTTCTTACTTTGTTAAAGCTACAGTTATATTTGTGTTCAAACTATATAAACTAGAGAAAAATAACCTTAATACTAGGTATTTCTTTAAATTAAATATACTTAATATAAAATTCTATAAATTAGTATGGATTTCAAAGTAATATATGTTGTGTGAGCTAACTCTAAAATAGTCGTTTTTTGGTAAGACTCAGTTCAAAAGCATGTGTCATACAGAAGGGAGACTTCCTTTTTCTTCCCAAGTGGAATGAGGACTCGGCAGCTGATGGAGCCAATCTGGACATTGGACTTTGTGGTTCAAATAAAGGAAGTAATATGGGCTTACACACCTCATTTTGAGGTGATTATATACAACTTTTTAAGTATATAAATTTTATATCTTTCTTTGAATGTGCTCAAACTTGGAGGACATAGCATCATTCAGTAATCACATTAAAGGGCTCAAGGCAGTTCTCAGCAGTGCCCTGTGACAGTCACTAAAGCTCCATCTCTTTGTTAATGAGGTCCTCCCTCCACCTTCCCTCCTGGCTAGCTCTGACCCGGTTGTTGCTGTGCTCCCTCAGAGCACAGTGGAGCACCACAGCACACCCACCATGTGTTGGTGGGTCTCAGAGCAAGGCTCACACCAAGGAAACTGTCAGACCTCTGCTGGAGCTCCAGAAGTCGTGCCTGCTTGCCAGAAGGTACAAAGGAGAAAAAAGTGGTAGAGGCATTTGTAAATTGATCTGGTAAGATAAAATTCGAGAGTTCTGTGTGTTTGTTAGTTTGAGACAAGGCCTCATGCAACCCATGTTGGCCTCAATCTTACTGTGTAGCTGAGGCTGTGTCTGAGTTCAGGTTCTCTATGCCTTTATCTCTCAAGTGTTGGGATAACAGGCATGTATCATTGTGCCTGACTGAAAATGTGCTTTTATTCCTACTGTGGCATAAATCTTGGCATCAAAAAGTTGAATAAAATGAAAGGTAATTGAGTCATGTGCCTAGAAATAAAAGTATTTCTAGTGCGCGCGCACACACACACACACACACACACACACACACACACACAGAGGACTCTATATTTTAGTAAGCTAGTCTTTTCCTAAGAAGCACACAGGATTTAGGGAAATGTATAAAGTGCTTTGACAAGTGTGGAGAGAGAAAGGGAGGAGTATTTGGAAAAACAAGTAGTTTGTTTTGTTTTTGTTTTGTTTTTTAACTTCAGTAAATAATTTCTGATCCTGGGGTGGCAGGAGGAGGAACCCTCTTGGAAAGTTTTAAGAAGTACCTTGGCAGCTTTTCAGAAATGTACCTGCTGCATAGCCCATGTGAAGTTCACTTGGCACTACCCAGTCCTTTGTCAGACTCCTCTATGACTTGCCTTGGGGGCTGTGTGTTTGTGTCATTTATGTAAGCACCTCGGTGTGTGTTTACTATAGATGGATATGAAATGTGGAATCGCTGTACGTGGCCTGGGAGGAGCCATTTAGGATCTTGCATTGATTCATGCAGATGCCACCTCTGGAGCACTCGGCCTCATTATTGGCATATGCGAAGTTGCCAGTGCTCCTAGATGGCTTTATACACAGTAAAGTGATTCCTTTTAATCATAAATACAAGTTTTCCATTAAAATTAGTTTATTACATGGGGGGTGGTGCACGTGTGCCATACCGTGTGTGTGGAGGTTAGCAGAAAATTGGCGAGAATGTTGTACCCTTCCACCACATGGAGCAGGTCGTTAGACTTGGGAGCAGGCGCCTCTGCCTGCTGAGCCAGCTTGCCAGCTCAGGGTTTCAGTTTCTTGGATGCTTTAGCTCTGTTTATTCAGTTGTAAGTTGAATAAATTACTAATTTTATTGTACTGTTATATGACAATGATGCTAAAAGTCAAGTCCTGTTCCTTAAAATACCCCACTCTTGAAATACCTCACTCTTGAAATACCCCACTCTTGAAATACCCCACTCTTGAAATACCCCACTCTTGAAATACCCCACTCTTGAAAGTAATGGTCTCATCGAGCTTTTCTTGCCTTGAAGGTCTATTGACATTTTTTTCCCAAAAAATAGTGCTCTAAATGAATAGAATTATCTTTTTAGCCTAAGGAACATTACTATATTAGAATATATAACTGTCCTGTAGTATAGTGCATTTGAGTCTACGTTTCAGTTCATTGGAAGTGAACAGTAATATACATCCCTGTTGATTTCCACAGACGAGTACAGTAGACCTATAGTTGAGAAAGAAACATTGCCGTACAGGTTAGGTTTTGTCAACCCGACACAAACTAGAGTCACCTGGAAGGAGGAATTTCAACTGAGGAAGTGCCTCCATCAGACTGGCCTCTAGTATATCTGTGTGGCATTTTCTTGATTGTGCATTGCGGTGGAGGGCCCAGCCTCTGTGGGCAGTGCCATCCCTGGGCAGGTAGCTAAATGAGAGAGCGTGGAGCAGGCCAGTCAGCATCTTCTCTTCATGGTTCCTGCCTCTGCTCCTGCTTCAGTTCCTGTCCTGACTTCCCTCTGTGATGGACAGTTACCTGAAAGTGTAAGATGAAATAAATCTTCCTTCCCCAGGTTGGTTTGGTCAGGGTTTTATCACAACAACAGAGAAGCAAACTGAGCACTGATCCGCAGACTTGGAGATAAAGGTGTGCTATGACTCAGATTGTCTCCATTCCCTAAACAGCTTTAAGGTGCATCGACACTTACCTTTGGAGATGCCTGTAGTTATTCTAGATTTTCACTCCTAGACCTTAAGGGCACAGAGAGAAAGTGGCCACCGTAGGATGCTGTTGCTTGTCCAGTTTTTGCTATAAATTATATTCTCCAAAGATTTTAAGTCACTTGGTTGATGTGTGTATGTATAACTGAGCCTGGCCCTTGACTCTATGAGGCAAGTATATCCCTAGCCATTTACATGGTATCTAATGGTCTGGTTTTGCCTCCCAGGAACAGCTTCCATGCTTAATCTTTAAGTAGATTTTATAGTAACAGTGAAAAGTGATAGGATCAAATCCTATTTCTATATTCTTTATTCTAGGAAAATCCTGAATTTGATTTACATTTTGAGAAAGTCTATAAGTGGGTGGCTAGCAGCACCGCTGAGAAGAACGCCTTCATCTCCTGCATTTGGAAGCTGAACCAGCGCTATCTCCGCAAGAAAATTGATTTTGTTAATGTTAGCTCACAGCTTTTGGAAGGTAAAGTGAGTGAGAATGTATCTGCATGATCACATGTATCCTTAAATGACTATATAATTTGGCGCTATTCAAAGTAGCTAGGATACTGAGTTTGCCTCGCAATATGTCATAAAACATATCAAAATCATTTTTCTTACTGAAAACATTATATGCATGAATTGTAGGATATTGGTATATTAAAATTAAAAAGTAGAATCACTCATCCTGGGCTTAGTGGCACTGGCAGCAGTTCCTCCCTTCTTGGGAGGCTAAGGCAGAAGGATCACAAGTTCAAGACCTGTTTCAGCTCCAGAGTGAGTGTGAAGCCAGAGTGAGTCTTTTGGGCAACCTCGTGAGCTGCTGTCTAAACTCAGCAGTGCTCGGCTAGAGACAGCTCATTGGTAGAGCACTTGCCCGGATGTGCAAGGACACTGGGTTCAGTGTCAGTACCTTAAACACGCTCACCTATAAATGTGCTCCTTGGAGACAGCTGCTGTTAACATCTTGACATATATATTCTTCAAGGCTTTTTTCTATGAATACCTAAATAGAGAAGTTTACACTTTTGTTTCTTAACATTCTTTTTCACAGAATGAATTCAGCACAAACTTTTTTGTATGTTACTAAATACTTACTCTAAATTTCTATGTTAAACGGCTGTAGGATAAGTGACCCTACGGCAGTACTTTATGCCTAACAGTAGAGAACACAAGTCTGATGTTATACGCCTGAGTTTAAATTCTGGCTTTGCTAGCTATTTCCTGGCTTTTCATAGTTAATGGCAGCCTCAGTTTCCCTTAATTGCAAAATAGAGATGATGATAGTATCTAACCTCTAGTTATTATTAATAATACATTTCTTAGCATGTACACATGATGAGAAGGGTCTCAGGTATATACAAAGTGCTCAGTAAATCTCGTCTCTTCTTGGCAACAGAACCCTTGGACAGTACGTTGAGGGCATCTGTGACTTGTCTGCCTTTTCAAATGTTGCTGTGGACTGTGGATGGCGGCAGCCTCTACTCTGAAGTATTAGAACGTTCAGTGTGCTCCCAGTCTCTGCAAGTGTGTTTCCTAAGGGCGGAAGCTTCCTGTTAGGGATGCCATGTGCATAGCACTCCTTATCTCACAGAAGAAGCCAGCTTACTTGTTGTTGTTTTGAGACAGTCTCCCCTTGAAGCCCAGGCTAGCTAGGAATTCACTGTGTAGCCTGGACTGACTTTGATTTCATGGCAGGCCTCCTGCTTAACCTTCCTAGTGAGCCATCATGTCTGCCTGAAAACTTTATTCATGTGTTTATTGGAAGGAGGTCACATGCATCCCATGGCTGTTGTGTGGAGGCCAGAGGAAATGCTGTGAAGTTGGTTCTCCTTCCATCTTTATATGACTTCCAGGGATGGAATTTCAGGTCACCAGGCAAGCACCTATACCCACTGAATCAGTCTCTGGCCCAGTATTCAGTAATTTAAGATATAGTTTGAAGCAAACCATTTGTCTAGCTACTTGCTTCTTTATTGGTCCTATTTTTATTTGGTTATGAGCGTTTCAAATAGAATCATCAAATAGATTATTCTTCTCAGCAGTTCTACTCTCTCTAGCCTTGGTGCTTAGAACTGGCAGACAAATGGCAGATACCTCTGTCAGGCCCAAGCAGCCCCCCAGCCCCTCCCCACCGAGGCACTGGCCTGCATTAGGAGCATCAAGGAGGCCGCCATGTCACCAGGGCCTTGACTGTGGGCTGTGCTGAGAAAGACTTCCAGAAATGTGTGGCCATTTTCTTGCCTTGACTCTGGGGTGTCTTGAGGAAATGACTCCCTAGAAATGTGTGGCCATTGTTCTTGCCTCCAACCACAGATTCATTTGTTTTGAATGACTTTGAGGATTTTTGTTTTGTTGTTTTTTTGGTTTTTTGGTTTTTTTTTTACAAATTGAAACAAGAATATTCTGATTAGCTAATCAATCATTTATTGAAAAGCTTGCTGTCCTGTTTTCAAATATTATGTTTCTGGATGTTATGTATTCCTAATATATATTTTAAGTTGATGGATTTCATTAGGACAACTATATTGAAAAAACGCATACTCACTAAAAAACATTACCAAAAGAGTACAAAGACTATTGCTGATTTTAACGATAACATTGAACTGTTTTTAGAAGTACTTAATTTTTTAGGACATACAACCAAAATGCTGGAGTTCACAAAGATGAGCTCAGTTGAGACTGGTTTTAAGGATGCTGAACGTCCTTCAGGATGTCATTTCAGAAAGCACTTTCTGTTGGTCAGTAACCATTGTTTTGGTTTAGTGTTCTGGGAGAGCTTTATAAACATCTAAAAACTAGTTCTCATGGGCCCTAAAATCCCAGCCATTAATTCCAGTTTTTAAAAAGTAAATGTCTCTAGGCTTAGGATAACTTATCGTTAAGGAGGGAAACCCTCATACAACCTCTTTTGAAGAGCTAAATAGTCAGCCAACTAACTCAGCGCTCTTAAAGCTGTTCATGCGGCAGCAGCAACGTCAGTAGTTTTGATAAATGACGACGGGATGCTGGAGTTTAGAGATGGAGAGGGAGGGAAGTTCTTTTTGTCTTAGCCTTTTCTTTTTTATCCTTTGACTTGCAGCCAGACTTTTAAACAGTCTTCCACTTGAATCCTTGAATGCCTGCTTGTTCCGCAGTCTTCTGTGTGCGTTTCTTGCCTCAGTCTTATTCTTTGAGACAGTGTTTTGTGACTAATCCTTTGTAAGGGAGTGTCCTGGCGAAGCTGTGGCCTTGAGTGAAAATAACTTCACTAAACGCATGAGTCAGAGCTGACCTAAAAATAATCCCCGGAAACGATTCACTTCCCAGCTTTCTTCTTCAAGGACTCGATGGAACTGTTTCTAAAAGACAAGAGAAAAATAGGGAAATACACTTTGAGACAGTGAATAAGAAAACAGACATACAAGTTTAGCTTCTTAGGGATCTTTCCACTGTGTAGTTGGTTTTGATGTTGCCCTGAGACCCCAAGTTTAGCATAA
The DNA here is from genome assembly GCA_021653895.1 of Mastomys natalensis. Taxonomy (NCBI): domain Eukaryota; kingdom Metazoa; phylum Chordata; class Mammalia; order Rodentia; family Muridae; genus Mastomys; species Mastomys natalensis. The sequence continues at coordinate 20,305 of JAJTUV010003030.1, forward strand.
AGTTAAAACAAGATATGGGTAGTAGTTAAAAGTTTTAATCTGTATACTTTCCTACCCAGCTAATATTCTTTGCTTCCTTTCCTCTGCTTTCTTCATACCTTTTACTCCAGAACTGCCTAAAGTTACAGAAGGTGCGTAACCCTTTTCTTTCTATTCTATTCCATGTGTATATATCACTCGCTCTGTTATCCATGGGTTGTATATTTTATAGAGTTGTATACAAGGATAAATTTATTACAAAATCCATATAGTAATAAAATCAATAGTACTATTCATCGTTAGCTTCTAAAAGACTGTTTCAGGGAAAGAAAATACTACTAACGTAGTTTTGATGACTGAAAACACTTGTTTATTTCCAGTGTTTAGTGTAACACTGGTGGGTTATTTAGGCAGCACCTGCCCTCTAGTGGTTAACACGGAGTCACACCTGATAGTTGAGCATCTCCACGGGAACAAAATGGTCTTATCGAAAAGACAAGAAAGATAGCAATGCTTCTCTAGAAATATTTCTAGAATGCAATCTGTAAATTGCTTATGTCAGAAATTTTAATCTCCTTTCCCCCCTAGGGATATAATGAAGTCTGCCTAATTTATTATCTCTTCAGAGTAAATACTGTCTCACTTAGGATTATCACAGTTTTGTTCTGAGACAAATGTATTTTAAGTCATACTGAATGGAAATACTCATTTTCAAGTAAAATAACAAATACTAAGAGCGTCCAGACTTTGCGATTTAATTCCTGCTACAGCCAGTCTAGAGATTTAGATCTATAATTAAGACTAAGTGTGATTTCCTTCTTACCTCCACCCAACTACAGTGCTCGCACACTGTGCTCCTTTCCCCAAAGTGGATCAAGATGGAGCCTCTCAGACTGACCTCTCGTGCTTGTTAGGAAGCTGGAAACTGTATGATTTTATAATTTCACATCACCATGTTCTTGTTCTCAGGTTACTAAGGACATTCCTGGAGTTTAGCTGTTTTATCTATGCATGTGAAATTTTTAAACAACAGCAAAAAATAGAAAATGCAGTCAATATTTTCAGTATTTATAATTCCATGTGGATAATACACTTCTCACTTCAAAGTTATGCCAGAGGGGTGTGTGCTGTGTGTGTGTGTGTGTAAGAGAGAGAGAGACAGACAGACAGATTTTTTTTAAAAATATGAAAATAGCAAAAATTAGCAAGGAGAACTGCTACCAGGAGAGAATTGTTTCCCAAGTTCACAATTCATCAGTGTTTTGTTAGAGCAACAGCCGTCAGTAGAACAAGAGAAATTAGGTTCACTTCTTCATGCTTTCTGTTTTAGTAGAATTAGGTTTTGAGAGATTGTGACTCAAGCCCACTTTAACACTTGTCAGTCAGCACGCACACTAGACTGCATGCTTTCTGTTGCGCTTGGGCCCTAACTGCAGCATCCTTGTGGGTCTGTGTGAAAGTGCGGTTTGAGACTTGTGTTCATACATCCTGAATCGTTCTTTTCTATCTGTCATCTACTAAATGTGTCCTGTGCGTGTAATCGGTATAATCACTTCAACACCCATGTTAGAGTTCTTCACATTTTTTGACGGCCTTTTTATCTTAAGAATCTGTTCCAAGCGGAGAGAATCAGAGCGTCACAGGAGGGGATGAAGAAGCAGTAGATGAGTACCAAGAGTTAAACGCAAGAGAAGAGCAGGACATCGAAATAATGATGGAAGGCTGCGAGTGCGCCATTTCTAACGCTGAAGCCTTTGCAGAGAAGTTGTCCCGAGAGCTGCAGGTGCTCGACGGGGTAAGAACGCCCCCTGCTGTCCGTGAGTGCTGCGGTGGGTCACAGTCTCAGGCTGTCTGCCTCAGCACGTGAGCTTTGATAAGTGGGATTACTGTGTCTTTGTAAGCTTGTTAGCAGCTATTTAAAAGCTGAACCAGGTGCTGAGGAGATGGCTCAGTGGCTAAAGCAGTTGCCATGCAAGCTGAGGACCAGGGTTCAGACCCCCACACGCCAGGGAAATGCTGGGTGGGTGTAGCAGCTCTTCCATAGTCCCAATGCTTGTAACTCAGAGGTAGCAGGTCCCTGGGGCAGGCTAACTCGACTAGACAAATCAGGAAGCTCTGGGTTAAGGTCACAATCCTATCTCAATAATAAGGGCAGAACAATTAAGGAAGACATGCTACATTTGGTGTCCACAGTTACTTACACAGATGCCAGTGAGTATTCACACTATCTCTCTCTCACACACACACACACACACACACACACACACACACACACACACACACTCACTTACTAAAAATAATTTCCAATGAAGACATTTGGCTAAGGCTAAGATTTTAGATTTTGGAGTGTTCTTATTATGCCATGGTGGAAGAAAAAAGATAACCACCTTAGGGGTTAATTCCCTAGGCTCTGAATAGTTCATTACCAAAGAATAAACATTTTTTTGTTGCTTTTAAGAAGCTAATAAGGACAACTTAGCAAAAGAGACATGTAGCTGAAATAAGTGTGGGGAGCAGGGTAAGTGTGGGAGAGGGAGAAGCATCTAGAGCGTCTACTAACGAGGATTTGGAACAGAGCCTCTGATAGCGCTGCAGTTTCTAAAGCGTGGTCTCAAACCTCAGCATAGAGACAAGCGAGCCTCCCACAGTACTGTGTAGAAAGTGAGCCAGAAACGAGTTGACTAGACACAAAGAGCTCTGGCAGCGTTTCACCTCGGTACCCCCTGTACACATTTAAACAGCAAGAACTGTTACATTTTCTTTCCCGTTGCAGGCCAACATTCAGTCAATCATGGCCTCTGAGAAACAAGTGAACATCCTGATGCAGCTGCTGGATGAGGCCCTAAAGGAGGTGGACCAGATCGAGCTGAAGCTGAGCAGTTACGAGGAAATGCTCCAGAGTGTAAAAGAGCAAATGGATCAGATCTCTGAGAGTAACCACCTGATTCATCTCAGCAACACGAACAACGTGAAGCTCCTGTCCGAGATCGAGTTCCTGGTGGTGAGCGTTTTCATAGGCTACCAGCAGCGCAGAGGCAGGAAGAGTAGCCATGTTCTGTCAAGCTCCTTTATAAACCCGCTTCCTCGTTAGATCGTGATTTACAGTGATTACAGAGACTGAGGGATAGGCTTGAGTAGCGCCCTGCGTGTGTTTCCCCACAACTACACGTGCAATGGTGTGTTTGAATGTGTTCCAGAACCACATGGACTTGGCCAAAGGTCATATAAAGGCCCTTCAGGAAGGGGATCTGACTTCTTCCAGAGGCATTGAGGCCTGCACCAATGCTGCTGACGCCCTTCTGCAGTGCATGAATGTCGCTCTCCGACCAGGTGTGTTCAGTAGCCATGATAAAATCTGACTGAGAACCAAGACCAACACTGGGACTTGGTAGAACTATTGTGACAAGAAGTAACTGGGCTAAGTGATTTAGGGTTACTTCATTAGCTGTACAAATGAGTTTCCCAGAGTCCCCAACAAATTTCTATCAACACTAAACTTTTCATTTCAGTTCCTTCTGATGGACCATCTTGCTATCACAAATGTATTCTTATGCTCTATCTAGTTTTTATTTGGTTTAGTTGGGGGTAGTATCTCACACCATAGCCTAGGCTTGCCTCACACCTACAGTCCCCCTGCTTCTCAAGTGCTAAGTACAGACACAAACCACCAGGCAGCTCTCACCATGATCTTGTTTAAAAACACAACTTTATTATTGTATGTGTGTACACATATGTGTGCACGTATGCATCATGTGTAAAAATGTACGTGTTGAAGTCAGACATGTTTGTAGTTCAGTTCTCTTGTTCCACCTTTACTGGGGGTTCTTGGGGTTGACCTCAGGTTTGCAGGTGTGTGTGCAAGCACTTTCACCTCCGGAGCCATCTCACTGCCTGCCACAGTCTCGATGCTTCTTTAGCAGAGGCAAGCACAAGTAGACATCAGGACAGGACAGGGAAGATAGGGGTTTCTAGGCAGTGGTGCCAGAGCCTGACTGCGCAGGCAGATCGCCTAGAGGGCTCACTGAAACAGGTTAGCCGACACAGCCTCACATTTGGTAGGTCTGGGCGGCCATCCTATAATTCCTATTTCTAGTGGTTGCTAGGTGATACTGAAGAAGAGCCGGTGTGTTGTATTACTTTTCCTCCTTTTTAAATTGTATAAAGCAATAAATGAGCCATTACAGCTTTGGATTCCTCAAAAGTTAAGATAGTATAGATTTGAGCTACAGCTCAGTGGGAGACTGTTTGCCTAACATGGACAAGGCTCTATGTGCCTTGGGGTGGCAGATGCGGGGTGGGGGAAAGATGAGCTTATTAAGCATGGAGGGGAGGCCAGCAAGATGGTCCTCAAGAAGAGGGGTTTGCTGGACAACTTGGTGACCTAAGTTGGATCACTGGAACTCATGTAAAGGTGAAAGCTGAGAAAAGACTCCACAGAAGTGTCCTCTGACCTCCACATGCACCCAGTGGAGAGGCATTTCTTGTTCAAACACAGAGGGACTCTTTGCCCTTGCCAAGTCAGTGAGGGACTGTTATTCTGATGCAGGCCATGACATGCTCCTGGCCGTCAAGCAGCAGCAGCAGCGCTTCAGCGACTTGAGAGAGCATTTTGCCCGGAGACTGGCCAGTCATCTCAACAATGTTTTTGTTCAACAGGTAATTTAAATTTACTATTAAAACTGACATGTTTTATTGACTGTCATATTGCTCTAAACTTAAATTCCCCCAAATATTTAATGTATTCATTTGGGGCTATAGTGTATTCCTTCACACGTTTCTATGGCTTGAAGATTTTGAAATCTGTGCATAGTTCCTCATAGAAATACCTTGGTCTTCAGGTAACCCTTTACACAGACCTCAAGTTCCTTTTAGCTGAAAGTGATCCTCGGAATCAGACAGTTATATTCATTAGTTACATAAACAATTGGCAGGCGTACGTTAACTTTGGAGCCTTTGTATTTTTCAGTGTTTCAAGGTGAGAACAGTCCCGACTCATCCTCAGTGTTCCGTGGGTTCTGTGTAGTCAGATACAGTGTGCTCATGTAAGGAAACAACTAGTTCAGCTGGGAATCTTGGTTCATTGGGTCTCCATGTCATAAACTTGCCTCTGTTTTTGGAAAGAGATGTTATAATTAATGATAAGGCAGGAATAATTTAATAATGCCAAGGGACCTTACAAAATTTGAACAAAAGATCTTTTATAGTTAATATAATTAGACTCTTGTGGTTTTTTTTTTTTATTTTTTTGTCTTTTACTTTATTATACATATTGAACAGAAAAATCAGGAGAAATCTTAATAATCAAAAAATTCTCTCTGAAAGCATTGGTTTTTCTTTGAAGTATCCTAAGCCGGTTGTCTTATTATATTTTATTTCCGACTAGTTTACTCAGGCCCTCCTTCAGCTCTATAGCAGGTCCTACTTCCTTCCGGTTCCTGTGAGTACAGCAAACTGCCTCCAGCTTCTCTGGTTTCTTTTCCTGTGTCTATAAAGTTTGCTAAAGTTAGCGGCAGAGTATTTATGCTTATGGCTTAACTTACTGATTTGAGCTACCCATTAACTATATTTGTAATAGGTTTTAATGTCCCATGTGTCCAAAAAGGCATTTAACCTCATGCCGCTTGCCTTTCTCCCTGTTTCTCATCTCCTTAATTTTTCAGTAATTACTCGTCAGTGGTTGAGATGCAGAGTGGACACTGCTCTGGGATAAATGCTACTGATTCTGTTCATGAGAAGCCCAAAGTCTGGGGCAGGGAAACAGACAGACACACTTGGGAACGCAGCTGTCACTGTGGTTTTATTAAGCGTGGGAGGGGGAGATCAGGACAGACGCCCTCAACATTTCACTGGACTTGAAAAGTAGCAAGAAGAAGTCAACTGAAAAGTCACATAGGAAACTCCCATTTTTCTCAGTTTATTATTTTTAATGCTGTTGGCAGTGATGCTGTCCACATGTGTAGTGACATCAAAAATGTCAGTCGACAGTGGTCTTTTTGCATCCTTAACTATTGGTTATAATGTGCAGTTATTCATTCCGTTTGCTTCTTTGCCTTTTAAACTAATGGCTTTGTTTAAAATGAATGCTTCTCATTTCTGAATCTAATATGTCCTGTAACATGTGAGTGATGCATGTTCAGAATGAGAGTGTGCAGCAGTGTGACGTGTGCTCAGCGATGGGGAAAGAGGTCTCAAGTGCAAGAGAGATCCATTGTTTGTGGTGAACTTAGGCACCAGGTCACTAGCAGAAGGGCTGAAGAACATGGCGATTTCCATTCCAGGCAAGGGGAAGATAGCTGGGAGGTTTTGACTGCATATGGCGGTGCGCCTCTGTCAACTCCTATCTTAGTTGCCTCATTTAATAATAGAGATTATAAAAGTGTTTAATATTTGGCTATCATAGGTTGCTCTGTGGTAACTTTTATTAGAAGTTCTAGTATCTGACTGGATGTAGTGGCACATGCCTTTAATCCCAGTACTTGGGAAGCAGAGGGAGGCAGATTTCTGAGGCCAGCCTACTCTAATAGAGAGTTTCAGGCTAGCCAAGGCTAGCTACATAGTGAGACCCTGTTTTGAAAGCAAACAAAAATTATAGTGTATAATATACATATGCTGGTAAAATCTTACAGCTGACCAAGTTTTTAATTTGAATAACCTGTGAATTTTGTTAATCATAGAGTTGTTATTTTAGATGAGAAGTACATTACAAGGGTATTATATAGATTTGAATTTATGTATAAAAGGTACCCAGGCAGTGGGTACTCAGTAATTCTGTAATTGTTGATAATCTATTATATATAATAAAAACCTTTAAAATGTTCAAGCATATGAAGAATTCTTTATACTTAGTGGTTTGCATGTGATAATTTTTGTTGAATTTTGTTGAACTATTGGTTGAATTAAGCAGCTTAAACAATTTTACAATTTCCTATCCTTATTCTAGAACATTTTATCTAATATTATATCTTTAATAACATTCAGTCTATCTTGACAGTAATAATTAAAGATAATGATACTCAGTTTGAGAAACACTAGTTTCTCAGGTATTTGTGACATGGAAATGTTGAGAAAATGTAGCACAGTAACATCCGGAATGAGCTTTGTAAACTGAAAGGTCCTCCACACAATTGCTAATACTTAATTCTTCCACTTCCCTGGAGAGATTATTTTTAATGATTTAAAAGCTTTCTCAACTTGAAATAATGTAACTTAATAGATAGTAGACTGAGTAAATAGTTATACAAAATGTAACTTTGTGTCTTGAGTCATTGAGAAAAGTTATGGAGAAGAATATTTTGGGTGATGAGAGCATTTGGGACATTTGTGAAGCAGGAGACTCTTCTCTCTGTCAGCACCACTAGGTAAAAGGACACCAGGACACATTCTGGACCTGCAGGTGTAGAGTTTATGAACATCTGTGTCTCAATGTGCGCTTCTTAGAGCCCTTCTGTGATGTGATGCTATACCAGCCATGACAAGTCTGGAGACAGAACAGCGAGACACACTAAAGCATGTAAATTACAAATGATAAGTCTTTCAAATTAAAATAATTTTAATTCTTTAAACTCAGGATGTTAATCAAACTGTTGTATTTCAACTAGTATATACATTTAGGTGACGTTACCAAGAAATTAATTATCCAGCTCCTCTCTGATTCAGCAGCCTTTGTAAATTTAATAGTTTCCATAAAATACGGAAACAGCTTCTGACTAGGCAACTCGAATGAACTAATGAATGTAAATGCAGCTTGTATTGGCCTTTGCTTGCTTGGTGAGAAGTTGTTTCTAGTAGACTCTGCTCTTGCAGCTTCTCATCTCTGGGGCGCTCGCTGACTTTAAGCTCCATCACACATGCTGACTAAAGAGCAAGGAAGAGCTAGGTCTGGCTTCTAATGGGGATCTCATTAGACAGTTTGTTTTGGAAAGACTTCCCTTTGGTATGTTTCCTAACGCAGTCTGTATGGAGACGTTTATTTGTAAACATAAGTAAGTTGTAAAGTCATGTAGAGAGATAAGATTTATACAACTTTCTCAGTTCTTCTGAAAGATGAAGTTAGGTGATGATTTATCACAGTGCCACGGTGCACGTGTGTGACTGTTAATGGTGCTAGGATTCCATGGATACACAGGATGACAGAAGTAGACGAGTAAGTGCTCAGGTTTTATTTTTCTGTATTGGCTTGGTATGACGACTGCATTTGGTCACTGTCTAGAATTTCCTGCCGTTACAGTGTTCCCTGAACGTCCCATCGTACTTACTCGCTTGTTTATCCTAGGGTCACGATCAGAGTTCCACTCTTGCTCAGCACTCTGCTGAGTTGACTCTGCCCAATCATCATCCGTTTCATAGAGATTTGCTCCGCTACGCCAAGCTGATGGAGTGGCTAAAGAGTACAGATTATGGAAAATATGAGGGACTGACAAAGGTATGCATTTGATGGCAGTTACTCACCGGATCTACAATAGAGTCTTAAGTTATATGTTTAATTCCTTAAGTTTGAAATATGAAAGAATGTTTTTGACAAAGCAAAAGATAATTGAGTTTCTGAGTGCTCATATATTTACTCGAATAAAAAGAGCCAAATTTTGAACTTCACTGTAAAATAGGATTAAGCTATTATTGTAACCTGAAATATTTGTCTATTTAGTCCAGTGTTGTCATGAACAATGCTTTTTCCCATTTTGTGTGGGTCTGTGTGTGCATCTGTGTGTACACTTGTGCAGAGGTCAGAGGAGGACATTGGGTATCTTCTTCTGTTGCTGTCTGCCTCATTCTGTTTAGATGGGGGTCTCTCACTGAACCTGGGGCTCATTTTCAACTAGGCTGTCTGGCCAGCAGATCCCAAAGATCTTCCTGTCTCTACTTGCCCCTATACTGGGTTACATGGTCACAGCCAGCTTTTTTTATTTAGTTAAAGTTATCTTTTTAGTTGTGTCTATGTGTCTGATATGTATGCGTGAGTGCCAGTGCCCGCAGAGGTCAGAGATGCTGTATCCTCGTGGAGCTGTGGTTGTAAGTGTTGTGAGCCACGTGATGTGTGCTGGGAACTAGTCCAGCTTCTTTGAAGGAGCAGAACGTTCTCTGGACTGTGGAGCCATCTCTTCAACCCCACTCGCAGTTTTTTGCGTGGGAGCTGGGATCTGACCCAGGTCCTTATACTTACACAGAAAGGCACATTTACCCACTGAGCCAGCTCCTTACCCTCTTCTGGGTGACTCTTTATGTGTATTATAGACACTCGGAAGTATAAACATGCATAAGGGGATTATTAACCTCCTCAGAGTGTATAACCTGTTGGGGTTTTTATTAGTTTGGTCTAAAGAACAGTGGTGATGGGAATATAAAGTGAAAGAGTGGCTCCAAAGTCAAAGAACTAGGGTGATACTGAACTTGGCAGGATTGGTCATCAGAACAGTGTCGTGAACTAGTGACCACAGTCCAGGCATCTGAACCATATTCAGTCTGTTCTGTGCTAACATTGTTGAGTGTTGGAGGTTTGGCAGTGAAGGAAACAGGCAAGCACTTGCCCTCTCAGAGTGCATATCCTGAGCAGAAAGACAAAAAAGAAGTTAACTATATATATGAAAGAAGTACTGTGAGTACTGGAGAGAATTCAGGAGATGCCAGTGTTTAGGGAAGGGTCCAGGTGGGATGGTGTTTGAGCACCGATTACAGAGGCCAGAGAGGAATGAGCAATGAGTGTTCTGTCGCAATGCAGACCCCCGAAGCAAAGCGTGCCCCTGTTCTCCAGAATGAGCCAGGAGGCCACTGTGGTTGCAGCACTGGGACCACGGGACGGAGCCTGTGTGGGCTGGCAGATATGGAGATTTTAGAGCATCAGAAGGGGGTGGTCTTACTGTGTGACACTGGAGAGGGAAGAGCAATAAGTGTTAAGGAATAGAATGATGGGATCCTCCTGGGGCTTACATAATCCCATCAGGAAGCTAGTGTACCCAAAGTCGGTATCTCTGGCATTTATGCATCACCTTTGGAAATTGGACCTAAGTGTCCATTAAAAAGGCAGAGAAAGAATTGTGACCCACCTGTCATGAACTAGCAAACCACCCCCTCACGCTCTCATCTGACACCCCACCCCCACTGTCACGCTTTCATCCTTTTCCTGTGGTTTTCTGTTATAGTATTTAGGTTCTTTTGCAGTGAGTCCAGCTCTGTGGGTTTGCTGGAGAAGAGGCACATGCTTAAGAGTCTGCTTACGCTTCTTGTTCCATCTAAGATGACAGTTCATCTTTTTCTTTTTAAAAAAAAAAAGAAAAGTATTTTCACTTGCTGGTGACCATTTAAAACTTGGCCTACAACTCAACCTTCTTTCTTTTTGTTAATTGAAAAAAATTTGGTTTTCATACAATAATATTTGGTCATAGTTTCTTTTTCCCAACTCCTTCTAGATCCTCTCCACCTCCCTACCCCTCCAACTCCACACCCGTTTTTTTTGTTGTCGTTGTTGGTTTTGTTTTTCTCTTTAGAAAACAAAAAGGAGGAGGCTAGAGAGATGGCTCAGTGGTTAAGAGCACTGGTTACTCTTCCAGAGGACCTGGGTTCAATTCCCAGCACCCACATGACAGCTTACAACTGTCTTTAACTCCTGGTCTAGGGGATCTGACATCCTTACAAAGGCATACATGCAGTCAAAACACCAATGTACATAAAATTACAAAAAAAAAAAAAAAAGAAGAGAAGAAAAAAAAAAAAGAAAACAAAACACAACTCAGAATTTACAAAAACAAAAGGAAAAGAAAACCAAAGAAACAGACCTACATGCATACATACACACACAAACAAAACTTATAAGAACAGAAAATTGGGAACCATAATATACAAGCAAAGGACCAGTAGGACAAAAAATGCTCAGACAACACAATAGGAGACAAAAGATCTACACAAACACCACCAGGTTCACTTGATGTCAGCCATGCACTGTTAGGCATAGCTTACCCCTAGTGGTTAAGGTACTCATTGAGACTCAGTTAGAGAAAACTAAGTTTTCCTTTGCAAGTGGATGTCCATTTGGAGCTAGCTTCTGGGTTAGGATTAGTCGCCTCACAGGGGGCCCTGTGCGTGCTGCCTCAGCCTCTGTGAGTTCATGTGCACGTCAGTCCTGTTGTGTCTGGAAGGTTCTCTTTTCTTGCTGCCATCCATCATCTCTGGTCTCAACAGTCTTTCCTCCTCCTTTTCTCCATGGTTCCCTTGTCCCCGAGGGAAGGGGCTTGATGAAGACATCCCATTTAGAACTGAGTGTCCCATGGCCTGTTCCCATCTGTACATTGTTCAGTTGTGGGTCTCCATGTTAGCTCTGCACTGCTGTAAGAGGAGGCATTATTGATAAATCTGAGCAAGGCAGCGTGTATCAGGAGTCGTTTCACTGCTCTGTTCCTCTGGCAGAACAGTAGTGTTTTGTTTTCCTCTAAGGCCGTGGTGTATAATCTCAGCTTCTTGGCTACCCGAGCAGTGTCAGGCATGGGTCTTGTGCGTGCACCTGAAATCCAAGTAGAAAATTGTCGATTCCTCTCACAATATTTGTGCCACTGTTAAACTGGCATATCATGCAGGCAAGTCACTGTTGTGGATTGCAGGGATTGTAGCTGGGTTGGTGTTCGCCTTTGTCCTCTGGTATGTGCAGAGTACCTTCTAGTACCATGCACACTAGTCAGGTGGGGAAGGTTCTAGTTAGGCACCAGCTTGACTTACCCATGCTCAATGAGATATGTAAGTCTTGTCGTCAGCAACAGCGCTTTACCATCATAAACTGGGATTTTAAAAGGGGGAAGATAAATCTGGTAAAATGTATTTTCAAACCAAAGTTAAACAGCCTTTCAAGGGCTGGTGGGACAGTTCATCTAGTACAGGCAACTGCTGCCCGTCCCTAGGACCCACAGGGTAGAAGGAGAAAACCAGCTCTGACCAGTTGTCTGCTGACTTCTTCCCACTTCCACACTCTCAGCGTCTTCTCCACCTCCCACACAGTGTGGGTGCACACACAAAATTAAAATGTTCTTCAGAACAAATCCGTATCCCCTGAAGTGTCTGTGCATCTGATCAGGCTTGGTAGTGTGGGTAAGCTAACTCTCGCTCCTCAGAATGAGCCTGTGGAGGGCTGATGCCGTTCTCCTGTTGTGCTACTCTGTTCTGTTTCATTCAACAGAATTCTGATTGGAGGTATGTTAAGTAAAATTATTTATAGTACTCAAATTCTTTCCTTTTTGAAGTTTTAGGACATTAATATTTTTAATAATTAAATATGTCTTCTTAAGAGTTTCATGCCTTTTGGGCCAACAAGTCCTTTGTCCCCTAGTGACTATTCAAATAAGTAATCAATAAGCTTTTTGCCTAATTGTGTTCTGAGTATTATCATCTTGTCTTTATATGTTATGCAGTATTTATGAATGTAATTCAGAGTGAAGAAGTAAGATGAGTACCAGCCTTGTGCTGACATACTCTCTGCTCTAAGAGTTTTGGTTTTGTTTTGTTGTTTTCTTGTTTGTTTTGGCTACAAGAAGGTACTTTTGAATTGCCCTCATATTTCCCAGGGATGTTACATGCTCCTTTGTTTTGAGCTTTGGTGTACTTGTGTACTCTCACACACATACTCCATATATGCCCAATTCAGTTGCTAAAATACTGTAAAAAGTCAGGAATTTTGTTTAAAAAGGAAGGAGAAAATGACCTAACAACAACAAGAAAAAGAACCCTAATAAACACAAGCAACGCCATGTGTCTCTAAGCACTTGGCTGGGTGCACAGCTCACGCTTGTGGGAATGAATAGAAAAGCCTATTCCAGGGTCTTGAGGGATGAGAATTTATTCACAACTGTACTGAGGCAGAATCTCGACAGAGTCCTTAGTTTGTTTATATAATCCGAGCCCTTGGAAGACAGGACTTTGCCCAGACCGCCATCTCCCAGGACGCAGCATCTGTCTGTGTTTCTGGGGTGTGACTATAGTAGGAAGTGCTTCACTCATGATTAGAAAAGTCTGAGCTTTCCCCTGCAGTAACAGTCTGAGGCCAACAGTCTTGAAGATTTCCCAAGCATATCTCCGTCTTTGTTCTGGTGCCCAGTTTAACACAAACACTAAAATTGGGACAACACAGACTAGGAAGAACCTTGTGCATGCATAAGGTTCCATATTTTATGATGGAAAATCCCCCCATGCTCATGGATAGGCAGAATTATATGAAAGTAGCTGTATTACCAGTCTTAGCTCCACTTTGAGGAATGTGCTTGGTTGTATAAAAAAATAAAAAAGCTAAGAGATCTCTGGAAGACATCTGACAGCCAGCATGAAGCAAAATTGAAAGGCTGCCCAGGACAGCAGTATTTAAACACAAGAGAGCTTCCAAGTCAGATGTTAAAAGGAATGGATTTTATGGTGTATTTTAATTTTATGTACTCTTGAATTTATACAAGAACCATAGGAAATAACTGCTCAACTGAGTAGGTCTTCTACAGATGTGCTCTACACATTGAAAAGGGGACGGCTCTAAATTATGTTTGATCCAGCTATTGTTAACATAGAGCCTGCTCTATAAAATGATAGATTAGTCTGAGATTAGAAGAATCTTGAAGCTAAGATTCTGTCCTAAGTTTAAAAAAAGAAAATGACTGGGAATAATTATACTGCTGTCATTTCTTTAAATTTACTTAAATTCTCTAATCCTATGTAACTTAGGACCTGGAATGACACATGATCCCTACTGCTGAAGAGTTCTTACTGGGGCAGAGTATTTCATGTAAGGATAGACAGGTGTGACAAAAAAAAAATTAATCTTTATACTAAATAATAGATGTTTGCGTTTAAGGCTTAATAAATCAAATCTGTTTTAAGAAAAAATATTTTGAAAATTCTGACCTTTGGGACTACACACAAGGCTGAAGGGTTCCGTGAAATCAGAGGATCCTCCTCCATTACCATTGGCACTGTCGGGCAGCATGGCAGCCTGAAGGGAGAGGTACAGGATTTCCAGTGGCCCCCAAGCCTCATAAAGATCCCCATACTCTTCGACCCTGTAATCTGCCCCTGGGAAATTCCCAAGGAACCTGAAATCTGTGATACTGTCATAACAAAACACCAAAACAACTTCAGTGTCCTCTTTTACGAAGTCAATTAATGGGTTATGCTATACCTCACACGCTAGAACACTATGCTGCACTCTGGTTCATATGTCCTAGCAGTTGTGGTTGTAACCATTGTTAGAATGTACCAAGGTCACACAGACGTGTGATGTTTGACTAGATGTCTTCGTAAATTGTAGTGATATACTACCTATTTGTTTTGCTCTGCCTCTTTTCAAAGAGAAAATAGCCTAACTTTTTGTATTCTCTGTGAAATACACTAAGGTTTTAAAAGCATAAAGGATTTAAGGGGAAGATTATAAAGAAAATTGTTAAATTAGTTTACCAATAATTGCTTGTTCCATTTATTTTTAAGAATTACATGGATTATTTATCCCGACTATATGAAAGAGAAATCAAAGATTTCTTTGAAGTTGCAAAGATGAAGATGACTGGCACCACTAAAGAAAGCAAGAAGTTTGGTAAGCCTGGCACCAGTGTCTCCTACTGAGTATCTTACTCACTGAGGTTTAACTCTGAGGCCTTTAAACAAGTGGAGAAAACACACAGAGCTAAAGAGGCAGGTGTCTGTCCGTAGTTCTTTACAAGCTAAGGTTCTGTAGTGTGTCAGTCTAGCAGCATCTGGACACATGCTGGGCTTTGAGGTCACTGGATAGGGAAAGCAGAGGTGAATACGTGCAGTACAGCCTGGTAGAGATGGTTAGACAAGGGTCAGTCTGGAGACTGCTGAGAGTGCGGGTCTGATCCAGAAGCCTGCTGCAGGTGGGGGCAAGTCATTGCTCTCTACAGACAAAGAACTAGGGCATTCCTGGCTTCCTACTTATCACTGGCTGCTGTGAATTTTAGAAAAGTGAATTTTTTCTCTCTCTGCCAAGAGTATATAAAAAAATGTCACCAGAATCTCCCTTGTAATTGTACCTTATTTTTCTAAAGCAATATATTTGGAGTCTATTGCTTTTTATTCCCTAACATTTAAAGGGACCTGAACAGTATTTGAAAGAAGAGCCAGTGAAAGTATCAAGCTAAGAAAGGATGTGCTGAGGCCACGTTCTGCTCTTGCATGTACCCATCTCTGGAGTTCTCTTTGGATGGAATTCTGTGCCTACTCAAGTCCAAACCTGGCCTTTAAGGGCTACATTGTGCACTCCTCGGTGTGTCTGCGGACTCCCTTTAGAACACTGAGTTTAGCATTGACTGTTGAAAGGAGCCTGTGCCCTAAGCATCTACAGGAAGCAGGCAGCAGCGTTGAACATCGCTGTCCTAGATGTCCTAATTTGGGACTCACTGCATTAATTATTGTGATCTGGAAATTGGAATGGTTTGGGTTTGTCTG
The DNA here is from genome assembly GCA_021653895.1 of Mastomys natalensis. NCBI lineage: Eukaryota > Metazoa > Chordata > Mammalia > Rodentia > Muridae > Mastomys > Mastomys natalensis. The sequence goes on from JAJTUV010003030.1 coordinate 35,704, forward strand.
TTAATATGCTACCCTTGGTAAACCACTGTCTTGGACAGTAGGCTTTTAAAAACAGAAATGCTAACTCACCCTAAAGGCTAATTGTTCTTAAACAGCAGTGTGTTTATATCCTTGTTGATGTTTCACTGTGGATATGCTGTGCCATTTTTGGGCAAAGAATATAATACAATGCAGTTACATGTTTAATGTTTTCATGAAGTATATTTGTCATCACTTGTTAGTGTGCCGTTTAATGCTGAGAAATCTGTATGTGAAAACAAGTTGGATACACATAAAGATAAATGAAATAAAAATACAGTAGTATCTTTATATTATCATGTTATCCTAGAGCTGAAGCCTTTTCTTTTCCTACCCTAAATTCTTAAATTACCTTGTTAAACTATTTTAACTTACACAATATATGTTTAGAATACATTTTAAATTTTTAAAACAATGTCATAACAAAATGATAAATTTTCAATATATCTATTAAATATTGATGTTAAATACAAAAGGAAGAACATGATGGAATGGGCATCATCAGAATGGGGGCAGAGCTCTTGCTCTTTGAAAACTGAATTTTATCTTTAACATCACTCACTTCAAGAAAGCCAAAATAGGTTAAAGCTGCCAAGAGGATATCTCTTCTTTGTGATAGGATCTCTGTATAAGTTATTCCCTCTTTCGATTAATAGTTTTACCCCAGTATATTCAGGGGCATAGAGTTTTCCTCCTGGATTGGTACTTTGATGGAGTCTTCTGTTCTCTTCCCCAAATGTACTCAACGAGATGGAGGCAAAGGAAATTGAGTAATTATTTTTACAATTACTACTTTTACTGAGTTGTTTTTTTCTTCCTCACTTAAAATGGATACCTTAAAAACAGATGTGTCACTGGGGTAACAAGGTAGTGTGTAGACTTGGGCTCTCGCTTTGGTTTGGCATATATATCTTAACTACAGCAAAACAACTAAGTGATCTATAAAAGATACAGGAGGCTTTACTTCCTTTATATATATAATTATAATGCCCCCATTTAGTAATGTAAAATCTTTAAAGAAGTACCTAAAATCACCTTATTGTTTCTCACTCTAGCTAAGTAAGCTTTTGATTCTAAAATAGTTAAATTCAGAACTGGATTCGAAGCTTGGTGGAAGAGTAATAATTTCATTAAACAAATAAACACAGTTCTGTACTAAGAATGCAGCAGTGAGCGCAGGCCTACCCACTGCTGCTATTGTGTTTGTCATCTATTGGGGATGACTTAAAGATACTTAAGTCTTACAGGAGAATCTGCTCCTCAGATAGAGTCTAGAATGTTGTAACTAATAAGCAGTACTAGTAACTAGTCATGTTCATCTGCTTAAAAAAAACAAAAACCTTTGAAATAGTCTGGTGTGCGCAGGTGAGCATGCAGGTGACACCTGAGGGCCATGGGCAGCAGTGTTCACGTCAGTGGATGTCAGCTGCACTGTGGTGTTTGCCACGCTAATGTCTAGGCTTCTTGTTTCCCGTCCCCTTGAGCTTGAGGGGTGGAAGGTGGGAATAGAGCAGTAGCGCTGGAATGGCCAGCTCAGGGCGTTTGCCTCACGTGTGGCCTGGCACCTGTCAGTCTCTGTTTTTAAGACGGTCTTAGGTTGTAGTTTATACTTTAATCATATTATGCAATTTATTTCTTGCCTTTCACCTTAACTTCTGAGTTTGAGTTCAGAATGTTTCACAGCATAAGCCCTGAGGTTGAGCTATAGATATTATGTAGAAGAGAGTTTGAGAATAAAGAAATGTCAAATGACCGTAACAGAGTTCTGACTTCCCTAGCTCCTGTGTCCCTCAGCCTCACTGCTCCACACAGCTCCTGACTGCTGTTCTCCCACCTTTCAGTCGCCTGTTCATAGGCTGCTTACCAGGAAATTCAGAGTGGCATCTGATGTTAATTTTAAAGCCCCACTTACATAATCTTTAACAGATAAGGTAAAAGATTAGTGTGGCAAAGGTTCCCTCAGGAGCTTTCAGAATAAGACTGTCTAAAGCTATCCCTTCATTCCTTACCAAAGTAAATGACTTGAGTTCATTTTTCTCAGGAAACAAAGCCTTATGAACTTAGTCTTTTAAACATACGTGTACCAACTTCCTAAACTAAAGCAATAACCCCATACATTTAAAGGGTTGGGGGAGAGTGTTTAAACACTGATATTTTTCTTGAGTGACATGAGTAGAAGTCCTACGTTAAAGGTCTGTAAACTTCCCATGCGTTCTCTACAGTCGCTGAGTAACTCCACGTGTGTTTGCACTTGTCGTTAGTCAGCGCTCAGTTCTTTGCATGTGTCCTTTAAACTAGAGCTTTAACTGCCTCTTGTGCATGGTTTGTGCAAATTGCAGTTTATTAACTTGTCTTTGTCTTTGATGCTTGCAACCTAATCCATCACAGCTACACTGCCTCGAAAAGAAAGTGCTGTCAAACAGGAAACAGAGAGTGAGTATGCTTACTGTGCTAGTAGGCACTCAGTGCATGTTGTTAACGTCTACATGTTAGCTGTTTGTCTTGAAAAACAGTGATAGCAGGTACGTTGATTGCACCAAATCGCCAGGTATTGGAAAAAGAAACCCAGCATGGTGGTTGTATGTACATCCAAGAAATAAGTGACGTGGTTACAGGTACACAGTGAGGAGGGAAAGCTTTGTTGTCAGAAATTTATGGAAAACCTTAACATGGCTCTTGTGTTTCAGGCAATGTTTAGAAGAGCTCTAACTCTTACTGTAGGGGCACTGGAGGGAGGGCTCAGCAGCTAAGGGCACACACTGCTCTTTGAGAGCACTCACCTCAGGTGGCTCAGAGCCACCTGTAACACCAGCTCCACTGGGATCCCATACCGCTGGCTCCTACCCGCACCCACATTCATGTGCAACCGCACGTGCATGCGCGCGCGCAAACACACACACACACACACACACACACACACACACAAGTCAAAGTAATGAAAAAGTCTTAGTGGTCCAGTAGTGGTTTGTGTACTGAAGCCAAAGCTTGGATTGCCTCTGTTATAACTTCTCCCTTTCTACCCATTACTAAGTAGTGCAAGTTAACTGAGCAGTAGTGAAGAACTGTGGGGCTTTTCAAGTGTTTTATTGTTTACATTCTAAATGTAAACATTCTATATTCTTCTAAGAATGAGCCATTAATTAATTCCTTAGTGTGGGTTTCTAGACTCAGGAACATCATAAATTTAATCATAAATGATGAACTTTTATGGGAAAATTTGTCAAGAAGTGATATGTGGTTCACTTTAACCTTGGTGTTTAAGATAGAGACAGTTAATACTCAGCTATAGGTTTTCTTTAGGAATAATCAGAGTCCTGTCAGCTGTAGTGTTAGCACAGTACTCAGTGACCATCTCTGTTCCTGCCCCATCTGCTTTAGCCTAGCACCATGACTCTACCTTTAGGATGGGATGGGACAGGGTATAGACCATCCAGTCAGGAAGCTCCCTTCCATACTAGTCCATAGCTCCACGTAGTTTTCCTTCCATTTACAATATTCTCTGCAGTAGTACCCAGTGTTAATGAATACCAAGGACTCTGCAAACTGTAGTAGAATCTGAGCCCTGGAAGACTCTAGAAGACTATAGAAGAGTCCAGAAGACTAGAAGGTAGCCCTGAGGCAGATGGTAGGGCTTTCATTCATGAGACACAGCTTTCAAAGTTCTGTTGTTTCTTAGGTCTCCATGGAAGCTCTGGGAAACTCACTGGATCAACTTCTAGTCTAAATAAACTCAGTGTTCAAAGCTCAGGAAGTCGAAGGTCCCAGTCATCCTCCCTGCTGGATATGGGGAACATGTCTGCCTCTGACCTCGATGTGGCTGACAGAACCAAATTTGATAAGGTAAAATAACAGATAATTCTTAACATTGTGATTGCCTTAAGTGTTTTCAGAGATGCAGGCATGAGACACTTTCTAAGTCATTCCTATGTTCTTCCAATTCTACTTTGAATCTGGAAAAAAAAAATCCCAATCCAAAGGGCAACTAAAATAGAATTTATCAGTTCAGTAACATAAAAGACTCATTGGCATTTATTGATGATGTGCAAATAAAATCACACCTGAGTTGTTTGAGGAATGACAGAATCCGGAGTTTGAAGAAACAGCTTCACTGTCGGCTGTCATGCCTCAAGTAAGTTTCAGAGTGTGTCTTCCTCCTTGCAGATTGGAAGTGAGTAACTGTGAGTTTTCTTTTCGGTCTGTTTCACTCTGATTACTCTGTCAGTCTTGGGAGAGTTTCTCTTTGGCACATTGAGGGATCCTAGATTTAGGGGATTATCTATTCTATGATCTGTGTCCTTGCCAAAGAGTGAACTAAATGTGGAGGTTGTTGAAGAGTCCATGCAGTTCTTTAATCTTTGGTCATTTGGTTTCCTGCAGATCTTTGAACAGGTGCTGAGTGAACTGGAGCCACTGTGTCTGGCAGAACAGGACTTCATAAGTAAATTTTTCAAACTACAGCAACATCAAAACATGTCTGCATCAATGGTATGGCTTACATTTATTTGGACAGTATTTGTGATCCGTAATATAATTAACCTAGTTACTTTTGTATTCTGCGTTCACAATTTCCGTATCCAAACAGAAAAGGGAAGGATTTGCAATAAATCAATCTTGAAGTATTTTTGCTATTCACAATATACAGAAAAGAGGAAGGTAGTTGGTTTTAGGTTTCTAGTATTCCAGAATTCTTAAGCTGACAAGCTCTAAATTATTAAGATAGGAAATGTCTGCATTTATTCTGTAGAGAATATCATTCACAAAGCAGTTTTAATCTGGACGTGGGAGTTCCCATCTGTAGTTGGAGCACTTGGGAAGCTTAGGCAGGAGGGCTGTGTGAGCTCCAGGCTAGCCTAGGACGCACAGTTTAAGATCTAAAGAACCACAAATCCTACCAATTTAATATCTCAGTGTTCCCAAAGAAAAGATCCAGCCTATGAGATGATGATACACAGAGAGGAAAGAGGCCTTAGATTTGAGTCTGAGAGACACTGTAGGTGCTGCCCTAGTGCCCAGTCCCTACTTGTGTAATGCAGATGCAGCTGCTCCCCCTCGGCTGCCTTCAAGCCTAAGAATGGAATGGGAGAATTGTAGCCGGTTTTGAAGAACTCAGAACCACACAGAAAGCCGTAAGGACAATAAGAAACTCATGACCGTTGAGAGGCTGTTGTTCCTGGTCCTTCTAACTGCTGAGCCGTCTTCTAGCCCAACAGCTTTTTTTCAAAGCTGAAATTTTCATTCTAAGGTTGTGGATGTTTTCCTTTGTGTGTGTGTGCGTGTGTCTGTGTGTGCGCATGCATGTGTGAACTCTTTACATCTGGCTCTTGTCTTTACAACCATAATGTACACGTAGACAACTACAGCTTTTCATCTGATAGTAATTCTCGGGATGGGGGTGGGGGTCATTGCTTGCTGAGTAAGCCTGATGACCTGAGTTCAATCCTGGGACCTACCTAAGAGTGAAGTATAAGAACAGACTCCACCACGCTGTCTTCTGCCCTCCGCACATGCAGTGTGGCACTTAACTGCACACATACTTAACAAATTAATTTTTAAAATCTAAGAACAATGTATTTCATGAAACTTTCTTAAAGAACATACAATATTGTTACTTTAATAGTAATGAAATATTACTATTTTCTTGTAGGTGGTTTTAAAAGTAGCAAGTGTTTGATATATAAACTTGTCACACTATGTTGCTCTTTATTACATGTGAATGTTCTTTCAGACTGAAGCAGAGGACCTGGATGGAGGCTCATTATCACGGCAGCACAGTTCCGGCACCTTGCTGCCTGTTTCCTCTGAGTATGTATTTATTACTGTGTATGTTCTGGAAAACAGAAACTTGAATTGAGACATAAGGAAGTGTTTCACATTGATTCTCGGTCACCTGCTGGTACCCACACAGACCTGTATGCTCTCTTATGCTTCTGTTGCTATGGTGAGGGAAGACCCTGATAGAAGCAGAGAGTGTATTTTGGCCTGCAGTTCATGTGGGAAAATCAAGGCAGCAGGAACTTGAAGTATGTGATCATGTGCCATCACTTGTCAGGAAGAGCAGAGCAATCAATGCCTGTGTTTAGCTTACTTTCCTTTTTATACTGTCCAGAATCCAGCCCAGGGAATGGTGCCACCCATAGTAGGCAGATATTCTTACCTCAACTAACACAGTCATGTCCAGAAGCAATGTAGCATAGGTAATCTTTCACAGATAGATATACCTGAAGGCTTGTCCCCTGGGTATATATATATAGATCCTGTCGGGTTGATAATCAGCACTAATTATCACATGTACTCACTGTCTTATTAGGAACTGGTATTGGTTCTGCTCAAGGACTTGTGAACTCCTGTCTGGTAATCATAGGAGGATTAGCCAGTGCTAGTGTTTGCTACTAGAAACTTCAAACGGTAGTAGACTTCTTAGCAATAGAAGAGCAGGTTAGTGCCCAGCTTTGCAAATGAAGCTGGGCAGCTGTTATTATATTCAGCATTGCTATAGAGTGGGTCACTGTAGTTTGATACTTCCACTTGCGGTACCAATGTTCAGCTGTGTTTTTATATAGTACATTACAGTCAGTTAAAGGTGAATTCACCTGAAGTTTATTCTAACTGTATGTTTTTTCATGCTTTCTGAACAGGAAAGATATGATTCGCCAAATGATGATCAAAATATTCCGTTGCATTGAACCAGAACTGAACAACCTAATTGCATTAGGAGACAAAGTAGATAGCTTTAACTCCCTGTACATGCTGGTCAAGATGAGTCACCACGTGTGGACTGCACAGAATGTGGACCCAGCGTCTTTTCTAAGTACTACATTAGGAAACGTCTTGGTGACAGTGAAGAGGAACTTTGACAAATGCATTGTAAGTTGTAAAGAATAACCCAAGAAGAAGTCATTCAAAATGGCTGATTCATTTAATCTAGGGTTTCACGCCCGTGACCGCAGAGCTGTGAAGCTGGGAGCTGGCAGTCACCCATTGGGATGGACTGAGATGCAGAGTGACCCTCTGGGCTCCAGGACACGGTACTCATCTGTGACTTGTGATTCAATGAGGCAATTGAAAGGCATTTAGACACAGAATAATTCTTGGGTTCAAGGTCAGCCTAGTCCACCTATAGAGTTTCAGGACAGCCAGAGCTACACAGAGAGACACACGACTAATAACTTCTTCAAGTCAGGTCTTTCCTCATAAGCAACATAAGTAACTTTATTGTTCCTGTTAGACTTTGGCAATTTATAGGAATGAATTGGGCTAAGCTCAGTTCTTTAAAACACTTGCATTTTATTAATGTATTTTTGAATTTTTATCATTTGAATGTTCTCATATATAGCCTGTAAATTTTATCTACTCTTAAATATTCATAGTATAATGGCAGGTAACATATTAAGGGCAATTAAAACCTATGCCATTTTTTTACACTTAAGAAAATAACACTCAGGGCTGGTGAGATGGCTCATCGGTTAAGAGCCCTGACTGCTCTTCCAGAGGTCCTGAGTTCAATTCCCAGCAACCACATGCTGGCTCACAACCATCTGTAATGGGAGCTGATGCCCTCTTCTGGTGTGTCTGAAGACAGCTACATTGTACTCACATACATAAAATAAATAGTATCTTTTTTTAAAGAAAGAAAGAAAGAGAGAGAGAGAGAAAGAGAGAGAGAGAGAGAAAGAAAGAAGAAAGAAAGAAAGAAAGAAAGAAAGAAAGAAAGAAAGAAAGAAAGAAACCAGCGCTCTTTGGATTGGGAGTGTATTTCAGAAGTACATAGCTTGCCTGGCGTGTGTAAGGCTCTAGACTCCTTCCCAGCACCACACGAACCACACACCCCTCTCTGGAAGTATTGGTAACTAGGAGCTTCTTACTACAGGGAGATATTTGAAGGAAAAGAGCTCAGGAAGGCTGGATTAATAGTGAGCAACACAGTTGAAAACATAAAGGACTATCCATTTCTATCAGCCCGGCTGAGAATAAGTGCTTTGTGCTGTTAGCCTGTTGAATTCACAGCAGTCTGACACAGGCCTGAGCAGTTTGCACAGTCCGTCTGATCCTCACAGTATGACCACTTTGGGGGATGGTATTCAAGAGGCAGAGTTCCTCTCCTGAGTCGGCAGTTAGAAAGTGAGTGGCCAAGCTGCTGGGCAGACCCGAGAGGCCTGGAGGCAACACTGCAGTCCCCTCCTACCTTCTCAGTCTGACCTAACATTGCACACTTGGTTATGCTGATGAGGTGGAATATTTGGAAAGAGAAGCCCCAGTCACAGACAGAGCCCACAGAGCTTTTTACCCCAACACCTGCAGTCTAGAAATGACTGTCTGAACCTCTGGTCCATACAGCATCCAGCATTTCAGCTTATTTCCCTCAAAGCTCAAAACTGAAAGTTCAGGTAGGAATTGAAGTGATTTGACCATATAATTATGTGAGCGGCCAAAGATGCCCTTGAGAAGTACATAGAATTGTACTTGAATCTGTAGATCTTTCTGGACCCTGATGACTGAGTCTCAGAATGATGAAATGCAGCTCTGTAATAGAAATCTGTGTCTTCCTCCTCTGGTCTTACTTATTACAACCACCATGCCCCACCCCACCCCACAGGGAATTTGTTGTCTAAATCAGAGTTCTAGATGAGCAGGAATTGGAAATGGTTATACTTTTCCAACTTAGCCACATGGCCACCAAACAGAAATAAACTAAGGACATCCTCTGTGCCCAGGCCTTGGCTGTGCTCTAGCCTCAGTGGACACCTGCCTTGTCCCTGTCTTTCACAAATGATCAAAATAGAAACTACTTTTTGTTGGAACACAGACTTGAAGTTCAAAATCCTTGATTGAATCATTTTTTTTTTAAATTAATTTTTCTCCTTTTATTTTCTAAATAAAATACAACAGAGTGTTTCTATTCTGGAGGATTGGTTTTCTTCAGTATCCTCACCAGTTGCAGTTCTGAGCAAGCGTCCGTAATGCCCTGGGCACTGATGTGTGTATTTGGTCATATGTGTTTCCTAAGTTGCTTGGCTTTTTTCTCTCCTTGCTTCCTGCCTAACTTTAGAGTAACCAAATAAGACAAATGGAAGAAGTAAAGATCTCAAAGAAAAGTAAAGTTGGAATTCTTCCATTTGTTGCTGAATTTGAAGAATTTGCTGGACTGGCAGAATCAATTTTCAAAAATGCTGAACGCCGTGGTGATCTGGACAAAGCATACACCAAATTAATCAGAGGAGTGTTTATTAATGGTGAGGTTTTACGGTTTTGTTCTGAGGAATGCTATGCCTCTTTCATTGTTTCTGGGTAACTGAAGCTGGGTAAGACATGCTCACTGTTTTCAGTAGTCTGTAGTGCGAATGGATCTTAATAAACTCTGTTAGTTATTAATAATAACATAGCCAGTTCCCCAATAACCAAGGCAGAGTCCTATGGAGTCATTTAGGGTTTTTTTGCTTTTTGTTTTTTGTTTCTTTCCTGCTGCTTTGATTAAAAAAAATAGTATGATAAAAAAGCAGCTTCTGAGAGAAGAATTTAATTTTACCTCACAGTTCAAGGTACTGTCATGGCAGGGAACTTAGGTCATGAGAAGCTGGAAACAACTGTCATGTTACAACTACAGTCAGAAGAAGATAGCAATGAATGTGAGTGCGTTAGTGTTCCATTTCCCTTCTCTATGCCTATGTAGATCCCCTGCCTAGGGAATGGTTCCACCTACAGTGGCCACTGCTGCCCACCTCAGTTAACGTAATCACCCCCTCGAAGCTGTGTTTCAAGGCCCATCTCTCACATTATTCTAGATTCTGTCAAGCTGACAGTACTAACCATCACAGTGTCTGTAATCATTTTAATCACTATGTGGTTATATATCACTATTTACTTACTGAATATGCCATTGCAATGGTTTAGTTTGTTTCCAGCCAGAAATACAATTGGTTGTTCAAAGGTTTGTGTATATATCAAGGCTTTGCTAACTTAGGGTGCTAGTGCAGAGAGCTTATACCAGTTTAGTGCTGTGAGCATCTGGTGAAAGTTGGATTGCAAGAGTTTTCAGGTTTTGTGACATTCTTGTCCTCTACTGCTGTGTCTGAGTCATTCTTTAGAAGACCTGATTTGTAACTACATATATTTTTCTTGATGTTTATGATCCTGCTGATGCTTTTTATTTAAGTACTTGAGCAATTTAGAATTTACCCATGATGTGACTCATCTGTCCTAACGGTTACAATTCACAGTTTCTCCACTGATTTCAGAAGTCACCTTTACTTCACACTGAGTGTCCAAGTGTGCATGGCATTGTGTGGAGGTGACCCACTGTTTCAGGAGGCTGTGAGGACCTTGTGATGCAAAATACTGTGTTTAGTTCTAAACTATTTAACTCATATCAGAGATATTTTTCTTCCTTTTTCTGTATTGGTTTCAGTGGAGAAAGTAGCAAATGACAGCCAGAAGACCCCTCGGGATGTGGTCATGATGGAGAACTTTCACCATATTTTTGCAACACTTTCTCGTCTGAAAATCTCATGTCTTGAAGCTGAGAAAAAGAAGCCAAGCAGAAGTACACTGATCACCTCCAGTCTTACGTCATTTACTCTTTAGGACAGCCCCTTGAAAAACTAAACGTAAATATATTTTTATTCCATGTTTTCCTAGTTTTGAAGCCTGCATCTGTGTACTGACATGGGAATGAGGATTGAAGGGCGTGCTTGAGGAAGCTGCCAGGGTCCAGACATTAGTGGTTTCTTTCCATCTGTAAATTTGCAGTACACACTCCTATGATCCTCACTGCCTGGGAGGCGAAACATGAGGATTGTAATTTAGGTCCAGTGCCAGTGTGGGCAGCTTAGGAGAGTCTGTCTCAAAGAAGTAAACGGCACACAGTAGAACAACGATGGGAACCAAGTGGCTGTTATTCCATTTTACAAATGCAGAAACCACCTTGAGGCTGAACCTTGACTGAGCTCTTCCCATTCTTTCCTCATAAATTGCCAACTTTTATGTAGTTCAGGGGAAGATTTCAAAAGCTTTGTCAAGTTAAAAGAAGAGGACGGGAAATGGTTTGGAGTAAGGTGCTTGCTGAGTTTCTAACACCCTCAGAAAAGCCCGCCCTAACCCTAGTTCAGTGGTGTAGACAGATCTCAAGTGCTCGCTGGCAACAAATGTAGCCCGAACAGGGAGTTTCAGGCTCAGTGAGAGGTCTTGCTTCAGTAAATAAAGTAGAGAAACAATTGAAGATAGCCTAATGTCAACCTCTGGCCTACACACACACACACACACGTTCTGGCCTACACACACGTTTGTGTGTGTGTGTGTGTGTGTGTGTGTGTGTGTGTGTGTACACATGGATGGATGGATGGATAAATAGAGAGAGAGAGAGAGATTTGTGCATTTCCTTTCCTGACTTGAGTCATCTCCCTGTGTAAATGATAAATTATAAAATTAAGAACTGGTGGTTTTGCTGGGTATAAGGGTTTGTGTTTGTAATCCCAACATGCAGGAGGGTGAAAGAGACAGAGAGAACCCATGAGTCTTTAATGTTAAATAGCAAATGTAGCATGAGACTATAGTTTTGTTTGCCCACATTAAAGCAGCAGAAGATAGTCCAGATGTTTGCAGCAGTTATCACTTGCAGCATGGAGATACATGACGTCCATGTGCTTGCATGCACTGAGCCTGGCTTTTCAGCAGTTGAGGTGATGATAAAATAGTTCTTACCCATTCTTCCTTTCCATTCCCTTGAAGCATTTCTTTGAAGGCGTTGAAGCTCGGGTAGCCCAGGGCATTCGGGAGGAGGAGGTGAGCTACCAGCTAGCATTCAACAAGCAAGAGCTTCGCAAAGTCATTAAGGAGTATCCTGGCAAGGAAGTGAAGAAGGGTCTGGATAATCTCTACAAGAAGGTTGACAAGCATTTATGTGAAGAGGAGAACTTACTTCAGGTAGGCACATTCTCATGGCTGCCTAGCTTTGAAGGCTGCTGCTTCTCTGCACAGACCCTGCACATGCTCTAGTTTTAGTGCCTGAGAAAAGCTCCATGGCTGAGTGGTGCACTCCTACAACCCCAGCACTTGGGAGGTGACACGTAGGATCAAGGTCACCGCGAGCTTACAGCTAAGCTGGGCTACATAGACCCAGCCTCAAAGAAGCCAAACAAAAGGAAATAAAGACAAATGAAAATTCTGTAAAGCACAGACAGGGTGATGGACTGAAGGAGGATTCGTTATGTAATCATTTCCACTTTGACGTCTGTATTTCCCCAGGGTGAGGCTTTGCTGCTTTGGTGGTTGAGTTCCTGTCCCATTGTTTCTGAGTGAGCTCGGTGCTGCTCACCGCGGAGCGCTGGCTCTGAGCCGGGAGAGGGCTAAACGTGGGTCTGGAGTCCGGATTCACATTCTGCGGGATTTGGTTCAAGTTTCTTGAGTTCTGAGCTTCAAGTTGAAGCCTCTGATGGGCACTGCTGTTACTTCGTTTCCTGGATAAGAGAAGTGAGACTTTAGAGAGGTGGACTCACATGGCAGCAAGCCTGGTTCATGTGCAGAGGGTCCAGGTTTGAGAGAATGAAGCTGTATTCTTTATAAGCTTTGCCGGGAGGCCCAGGGATTGAGAATAATTGTGATTTCAGCCTCACAGAACCACTGGCCTATGGTGCTACGTTTGTGTTCACTCCCCAGAGGAAAGCCCTGCTCACAGTGGCAGGTGAGATACTCAGTGGAAGAAATAGCACGAGCCAAGTGATGGGAAGCAAAAGGTGTGGATGACAGTGCCTGGTCTTAAATTGGCAGCAGTGGAGGGCTGAGGAGGTTCAGTTGAAAAACGCTAGAAGAGTATATTGTGGGATACCATCATAGACCCCCCCCTCCCCAGGTCCTTAGAAGACTTACATTGCACTGTGCTGATACAGGGTAAACCTTAATGAATTTAAGCCCTGATAACACTACGTATGGAATTCTGTCTTGACATTTTCTACGTCAGCCCCATGGCTGGGTATATTATCACGTAGTTGCAGGTAGAGACCCTGCATCATCATGGCTCCCTCCACAGTATCAAGCAGTGCTTTATTCAGTCAATTCTAGATAAAGAACAAATTGAACCCTGACTAAAATGGAACATAAATGGTAAGTATTGCACGTCCTGAACTATGGTCCTGCTTTCACACATACCTGTGCAGAGCTGCATCTGCTGTGGGCTAGAGCTTACGTAATAACAGCTGAAGCATGACGGGCGCCTGCTCACGCCAGACCTGGCCTGATACTCTGGGGTAGCCCCTTGGCTACCTCAGGAGGGAGGACTGTTACTATCCACACCTTGTTTACAGACAGGAATGTGTGGCCCACAGGACCAGTGGCATATACAGAGGTCACTGAGGGTGTTGGCGTCAGAATGCATGTTCCTATCTGCCATGTTATACAGATTCTTAGATTCTGTCTCATAATCTGGTCTCTGTGTGTGACTATGGAATCATCCTCTCACAGTCTGGCTTTCACTTTGTGTTTTGCAATAGGTGGTGTGGCACTCCATGCAAGATGAATTCATACGCCAGTACAAGCACTTCGAGGGGTTGATAGCACGCTGTTACCCTGGATCCGGCGTCACGATGGAATTCACTATTCAGGACATTCTGGATTACTGCTCCAGTATCGCACAGTCCCACTAAGCCTAAGAAAGAGGAGACAGAAGTGAGCATGCACTCTCAGTCCACCACACTACGTAAACAGTGAGCAAGTGCTTTGAGAAGCCAGACTCAGACGTCTGTTACTAAATGTCAGATAACTGTGTCGTACTCTGCTCCAGATGTTTGAACGCAAAGAAGCGCCCTGCAGCTCGGTTTTATTTGACCTCCAGGTGATGGACTTTAGTATTTATCTCATCATGAAAAGCCTTCAGCACTTTCCAGTGACGGGCAGGACATTTTGCTTTACTGTCAACCTCTGGTGTTTGCGACTGGCTGTCCCGAGTGGAACAGTGGGGATCGCCAGTGCTCACTGTGCACCAGTCGCTCACAAATCATGGAACTGTGAAACAGACATTGCACAGAATTGTTTTGTCCCTGTGTCTAACAAGTGTGCATATGGGCAAGGGAGCCGATGTGGTAATCAGCTACCTGCCGGGATTTTAAGGATTATGTGGCCCTGTATATTAAATAAAGGACATTATTAAAAGTTAATATTTGATAATATTCTTAGGTTTTATAAATCTTACATATAAAAGCAAATTCTTCCAGAATTTCTGTATCAGAATTAATTGTGAGGCCTCATACCACAGAACACTTAGAATTTTAACAATAAGAAATAATAATAGAATATTAAGAGAAAGGTATAACAGCATCAAAATATTTAATATTTAGGACTCTACTGAAATATGTACTTCTGTTGAAACATGTACAACCTAAATGTCCATCAGCAGTGGAATAGATGAATACAACTATATTTATTTATTTCATGGAGCAGTGATATCAGAATGGAAATGTAGTTAAGTTCCAGGAAACACTGTCAGCTGAAAAAGGACAGCACCAAGGAACACATGTATGAGCTGGGATTCTTTGAATAAAAACTTTAAAAGCAAATTAAGCCGGCGTGGTGGCGCACGCCTTTAATCCTAGCACTTGGGAGGCAGAGGCAGGCGGATTTCTGAGTTCGAGGCCAGCCTGGTCTACAGAGTGAGTTCCAGGACAGCCCGAGCTACACAGAGAAACCCTGTCTCGAAAACCAAAAAAAAAAAAAAAAAAAAAAAAAAAAAAAAAAAAAACAAAAAAAAAAAAAAAAAGCAAATTAAGCCATTGTAGCATAGGGTTACAAGGGGAAAAGTTGGGGTTAATTGCAAAATTCTGGTAAAATCAGGCAGGAGCATAGAGGGTTAAAAAATCATGAGACTTCTACATGCCTGTCATCCTAGCACCTACGAGGCTGAAGCAGGAGGATTGCTGATTTGGGACTTTTGCTGGTTTACCTGTTGTCTCTGCGATCAGCTTGGCAAGCATCAAGGCTGCCCTGTTAACTCATTGTCTATAGCACTTACCTGCTTGTTAAGTCCTGAGTTAGAAAGTAAAAACAGAGGGCAGTTCACGGAAGGAGGGACACATGTATCCATAGCTATGTCTGCAGCATCAGACACAGACACAGCCTTTGCTGCCTGTGGTGTCAGACAGAGCCACACCCCCCACCAAGGTGGCTGGAGGCCAAGCCTGCCCTGCTGAAATCCAGCAGTCTAAGTGAGCATTGTAGTCGGTGGCCCACGCACAGAGGTCCTCAACCTGGGGGTTGCCACCCCTTTGACAAACCTCTGTCTCTGAAAAATACTGGCATTACGATTCATAACTAGCAAAACCACAGTGAGGAAGTAGCAGCAGCACAGCCTTATGGTTGAGGAACTGATTCAGAGGGTCACAGCATGAGGAAGGCTCATAACTACAGGACTAGGAATTCTTAGATATTGTTCCTCAAGGAAGAGGAACTATCACCCTATTGAGCAACCAGTGCAGTTTAAGTTGGATAAAAGCCTGTGGAATGAATTAAATCCATGGAGGAACATCCCACGTGAATCATGCCCCCTGTACAATTCAGATATGTGCTCTTCAGGAGAAGGGCTGTCTATATACACCTCTGTAACTTTCTCGGCTAAAGACTGGGTGTGGGGCTCCCCAGCCCTCCTCACTTAACAGACCTCTACTTTGCCTGATAGAGAAATACCCCACAAGTTAAACAATCACAATTGGCACAGGCCATTGGCTTTCAACCTGCTACATGTTAAAATCATAGGCAAATATTAAACATGCTGATTTGTGAACCAGAGCCTGGACCAACAAGATAATGTCTGAAGATAGAACTCGGATGCTTCACAAATCCCCTGGGTGGCTCTAATAGGTAGCCTGAGCCAGACATAGCAATCCTTCTCTCTCTTTCTCTGTGTTTGTGCATTGTATGAATCCTTGAAATGCAAGAGACTAGGGGTCCTAGAAAAGATAGCCCACTCTGAAAAGAAAGTAGAGGTCCTTAGGGCACGAAAGACCTCTGGCCTTGCCTTCCTTTCCTTGTTAGGATGTGGAGGGATGGGGATGTAGTCAGAGCTGTGGCAGCTCTGGTTGTGAAGAGCCCGATGGTCAGAGCACAGTCTGCCCAGCCTGGTCTTCTCACTGTGGGAGATGATCCACAGTCTTTACTGTTGACCCTGAGGCCATTGGCTTTTCCATTACGTGCATATAGAGCCTCTTCCTAGTCACCGTGGAACCATTAGTCTTCCATTCATCCATCCGTTTGTCTATCTGGCCTAAACCTTCACACTTCTTTGCTGGGTAACCTTGAGTGATTTGACTTCTTTGTTTTTTAAATGAAGACTTAATATTCTTTCTAAAAGTTCTCCCTTCAACTACCTTACAACCTGTAATTTCAGGGACAACCTGAAATTACAAAATTTTTCCAACAAGAGGAAACATGGGATAGACAAAGAAGAGGTGCAGAGGTCCATTTTGGGGTTCTGTGAAGCATGATCAGCCCTTTTGTTCCTTGTTGATAGATGATTTAATATTTGCTGTTAGTGGTAATTTATAAGTTCTCACCCAGCTAGCCCCCAGATAATTGAGACTGAACTATTTAACAAGCTTTAAGGGCACAACAACTGAGCAGTATTACTCTCTATTCTGGCTACCTCCCAGTTAAAATCCCAGTACTGGTCCTTTAGTACTGGTCTAGCCCTCTGGACTCCAGGTGTTATCTCATGGTGTCTCCTGGACTTCTCCTCTTGGCTAGTCCCCACTTCCTCCCTCCCTCTCCTCACGCCTGGCTGGGAGGAAGTCCATCCCTAGTCTCTCCCCTGCTCGGTCACTGGGTGATCAGCTAGCTTTACTAACCAATCAGAATAATTAGGGATCGGTGTTTTTACACCATGGAGACTGGAGAGTCTTAGAACAAGGATTGCAACCAGATCTGGGGGCACAGAAACGAGCATTTGAGTAACGCAAGATAATTGCGCAATAACATTGTGTCTGCAATGTGCAGGAGAGTTTGAGGAGTTTGGGTAAGGAGTTTTGTTTGGCTTCATTAGGACATAGCATACGTACTTCATGTTCGCTTTCTTTTAAGGGTTTTCCCAGGGCTATAGTTGTTAGGTTGTTTGCTGTTCAGGCCCTGACAAGCAGAAACTCAGCCAGAACTGATTCCCGTGCTTCTGCTTGGATATCAGTGTTGACTGTCAGTTCTGCGGTTCTCGGAGAAGGCACCTTCCAGAAGGAGCTTCAAGTAGTGCGGCATTCCACCCTAAACTCTCCTCACTGATGAGGAAGTTCATAGGCTCCGACATTTAATGTGGGGGAAAAAAAAAAACAAGGAACTTTGAATTGGTACTGAAAGTATTTATGATAACCTTCCTTGGGATTTATACATGGAGCTTATAAAAACACATAACCATATCTATTTTTTATTCAGGGGACATAAATTTATTGAGCTTAATGAGACCCTACACAACATCATAATGAACAGCATTCTAGAAAGAGGAGGGGAGAGAGGACCAGTGAGCCTGAGAAGCTGGGCACGGGTGAAACAGAAATGGCTTCTCCCAAGGGCGGCATCCTAAGAACTAGGATTTCTCTGCTGCCTCTTAGGGTCTCAAATGATTCCTTCCCCTTAGCCTCACATTTGGTTCTGTACCCAGTTTCTTCTGTTGTGTGGAAAGTTATATTGCCCTTCACTGGGAGTCTAAAACTTGATCACTCTAGAAAGAGCTGAGTTGTTCCTCCTGCTATACCACAGTGGGTACTTGCTCTCCACAAAGACTGACACATGACTAATTATCGGGACAAGCCAATCACCAGGTGCCTAGTCTTGAACAGAATGACACATATGTGCCATTTCAGTAGAAAGCATATATGTGGCATTGAGTCGTTTCAGCAGTCAGACCAAAAAGGAAATGTTACGAATGGCTGTGGTTTCTGTGCCTCCCGATGTCAGGCACGTCATTGTGCTTTGATTCTGTGCATTACTGGACAGTCTCCCTGTTTGAATTCAGAGGTAGTTGGGGACACTTCAGTTAGTTGAAGTTAGTTTCTGAACCTCCTGACCGAAGGGCTCCAGGTAACGCAGGCACAAAACAGGCGTCCATACCGTGTGAGATTCAACACATAAACCATGTGAGACAGTAAGAGGTAGACGCCACGTGGATAATAGACAGTGCATGTAAAAGCTCGGGAGAGAGATGCCTAGCTGTATCTGCAGTCAAAGGTTTTATAAAGGAAATGTTACTGTACCTTTCTGAGAAGCATCTATTAAAGACCAATGCAGTTTAGCATTGGACTGAGGGTTCAGCCTCTCAAGTCCAGTGAAGTGAGCTTGAGTCGTGGCTATCAGCAGCGCTGTGTGAGCTTGCTCAGATGAGGTTAATGTCTTAGTTTCCTTATATATTGAAATGTAAGCAATTATGCCTATCTTACAGATTCATTGAAAATGTTAAATCAAATAATCAATAAAATTCCCATGTAAAAAGCCAAGCATACACATGTAACCACAAGTGTTGGGTCTTGCGAAGGAAGCAGAAATAGAAGGATCACTGGGACTTGCTGGCAATCTAGCCAAGGTACAGTAGGTGACTGTCTAAAAGAAGTAAGATGAAGTATGAGAGAGAGCAAGACTCTGGGTGTCCTCTGTAAGATACATTGTGCCATCAGATTGCTGTACTTACATTTATTGAAAGCAGACTCTTAAAGAGAGGTGTTTCAAGCAAGAAGGTAGTAAGTAGGCCCTGGTGTTGGTTTAACATTTTGTTGAAGGTCTTTACGTGAAGTTCATACTCCAAGCTCCTGTCTACCACCCTAAGCCTATCTCTACAAGGCTGCTCACCTGTGAGATGTATCTTAGCTGAAGGTTTAGTCCAGTCACTCATAGTAGTCTCCAAATCGAGGGCCAGAATCCTTGAGGAGACTCGCTGGCTGCTGTGCAGATCAAGGTGGTGTTTCTGATGTCTCCAGCAGTCCGACGGGAGTGAAGAGCAATGCATTGTCTGTCTCTGCTCATATACAGTCGAGTGGGTGCCATCATGTGGTTATCTTGACGAAATGGTGTCACCAGGTTGTGGTTATCCAGTGCAGCCTTGAGCATAGTGGAGTTCTCAACTAAACTATTTCTATATGTCTAAGATACTTTCTTCCTTATGCTCATCACAGGAGGGTTCTACTGTACCAGACCCCAGCATTTTTAAGTATCTGCCAAGGAACGTTGTCCAGGGACAGGAGTGGGAAAAGCGGTGAGCAGCTAAGGATATTTAAAGCGTTGTGCTCTTGAGAAGGTGACTATTTCTAGTAGGGGCCACTGTTGTTTATCCTGTGATGGGAAGATGCCTACAATGGAAACAGGAAGCCAGGAGTTCAACCTTGCTCAGAGTGCTGTGCCCTGCCCAGAGATGTGGATCCCGACTCCAGCATGACTAAGCAGCACCGCCCCCTGGTGGTTTCTATGGGATGATGTCAGCACTTGATACTTTCTTACTGTTCTTTTACTTGACAGCCTCACTTTGAGAGGAGATACTCTTCTCCTGGGTCGTTTAGTCCTGAACTCCAGCTGGCTGCCTCAGTGCGACTTCCCTAGTCTATTTCTGCTAGGTGTGGTAAGCCCCAATTTGATAATGTTACCTTGTATTTGTACACTTAAATGGGCTACTCTAGTCGGCTGTGCTAGATGTGTCTGCTTTGTATATGCCCTTGAATTCCATATCTCTAATCTTCATAGGCAACAGATAGCAAACCCAGAGCCACTGTCTTAGGGTGATCTTTGGTGACCATTACTGTTCAGCACCCTAGGCCTTGGGTCATGCACAACTAGTCTAAGAAAAGTCCTGGCACACTGAGAACTCTGGTGTCAGGGATGATGGAAACAACTGTAGATAGCCTATGAGCCACAGAAAGAGGATCATTGCTCTTCACTGGAGTCTGGAACACGGCTGTTTAAAAGGCCAATCTAATACTAGTCTGTGTTTATATGCATGGAAAACACTGCAGATGTATCAAAGGAAATAAATATATCCTGGTCTAAAGTTCAAATCATTTTAATAAGAAGACTAAGAAACTGGAGCATCTCTGCTCCAGAGGATATAGTCAGATAAATAAAAGCTTTAGAGCCTGTGAGAAAAACCTGAGGACTGAGATGTTATTCTAAAGGGCCATCATGCTCATGACAGAAATGCTTTACTTTCTCATGAGTGCTCAGAACAAATTACACATGCTTAGGGGAAAGCCGACTTCATTCAGCTGCATAAAGGAAACTCACTTGACCAAAGCAGAGTTCTGTTGCCATGGATATATTCCTATGGCAACTGCCATAGGCATTTGGGGGGGGGAGGAAATTGGTACCCTATTTAGAAGGTTGATCTAATTGACCTTTGAGGACCCTAGAAATTCTGTTCTCAGGGAGTTGAGTTGGTTTTTCTCTGAATAGCATCTTGTGCCCTTATGCTCCAGGGCTCTGGGTGGTCTGCCCAATTCACAGTTGCTTCAATCCTCAGAGTTCAAGGTGCTGGCATGTGATTAATGACTTCTGGTAAGTTCTGAAAGCTGGGTGTAAGATGTGGATGCTGGTATTAGCTCCTTCATAGGGTTGCCGTGTGATGGGATGGGACAGCACTTGCAGCTGTGTAAGCCAGCACTCAGACAGAACCTCACGTGCACTAGCACATGACAGCATCTACAGTTGCTTTGGTAGCCTCTTAGCACGTTGTCTCATCTGTCTTTTTTCCATATGGCTACTCATCTTCCACACCTAAGTTTTCATTTGTGTGCTGATCTGATTTCGATACGAAGCATCCCATCAAAGGCTCAGTTCTTAAAGGTTTGATCTCCAGGTGATGGGCTCTCAGGAAGTGATGATGCTCATGAGGGTGCTGACCTGGACACTTGGACCTTGATGGACTCAGAATGTGACGGCATCCTGAGATGAGATGGGAACCTTCCACGACAGAGCTCTGCTGGAGGAAGTTGGCTATTGGGTGGTGTTCTTGAGGGCTCTGGCTTCTCCTGGGCTCCTTGTTTGGTTTCTGGCTGCCATATGCAAGCATCCTCTTCTGCCATTTGTGCCCGATGCCATTACAGTCTGAGACTTCTGAAATTTCAAGTAAAATAGTGAGGCTCCCCTATGCCTGAAATTGTTCCTGTCAAGTATGTGTCACGGTGATGAAAATTGACAGACATGCATGACCACCATTTTCAGGGGTTGAGTATATTTCCATACTTTTGCCTATATTAAAATTATTTTTCTACTGTCATTCATTTTACTATCAATTTGCAAAAAGTATTTTTAGGTCTATTATATTAGTTGTAAATATTTTCCAGCTTGTTCTTTGTCATTTGGCGAGGAATGTGTAACATGGAGAAGGCCTGCTTTGGTTGGTTTTTTAATTCAGTTATATTTATGGAGTTTTTCACTCCCTCAGAGCCTCCACTTACCTCTCTTTCTTCTCAATCCAAATGATGAAGAAAGACTGATTCTTTGCACCAGCATTTGAAATAAAAATACCCTATGACTTTGTAGACAAAAAAAAAAAAAATGAAATTGCTATGTCACAGAGATATTCCAGGCCTATGTTCTTTAAAGGCGATCATTTCCTCAGAGTGATTTCCCAGTGTCTTTTGCTAGAGAATAGCTTCTCCTAACACCTACACATTTACACAGCGTGGACATCTTTTGGTTGTCGGGCACTACAAATGCTGTCACTAGGCCCTAGATGGACTGGAACTACCATGGCTGGTTCTCTATCTGACAGTGATAATCACGTTGCCAACCAAACTATACACCATTGGTAACAGGAAACTTGAGTCTCTGCTGCTTAAATAAAAAGGACTTGAAGTAGCTGGCAGTGTTGACATTTTAGTTTGATGTCCTAGTCAGGGTTCTGTTTGTGTGAAGAGACACCATGACCACGCAACTCTCATAAAGAAAAACAGTTAACTGGGTTGGCTCACAGGTTCAGAGATTTAGTCCATTATCATTGTCTTAGGATTTTACTGCTGTGAACAGACACTATCACCAAGACATAAGGTCAAGGCATTATAATGACAACATTTAATTGTGGCTGGCTCACAGGTTCAGAGGTTCAGTCTGTTATCATCCAGGCAGGCATAGTGCAAGAGAAGCTGAGAGTTCTACATCTTCATCTGAAGGCCACTAAAAGACTGGCTTCCACGTATTTAGGAGGAGGGTCTCAAAGCCCACCCCCACAGTGACACATTTCCTCCAACAAGGCCACACCTAGTCCAACAAGGCCATATCTCCTAATAGTGCCTGGGCCAAGCTGTCACAGTCATCATGGTGGGAAGCATGGCAGCATGTGTAGCTTGCCCTCTGTTCCGACCAGCGGAAATAAAAGGCAGCGACAACCGTGTTCTTCTTAAAGCAGTTTATTAGGTTCCTTGTTACAGCACAATTGCTTCTACCTTCTTTCAATCCCCTTGAATGCCCTCCTTCCATCCTCTACCTCCGTCCTCTCTTCCTTATTCCCAGCAGCCCCTTATATACATTGCCTTAATCTTATCAGCAGCTGCCACACCATCACTGTTAATTGGCTGCTCCTGTGATTCGAGGTGGGCTAATCGAGTAGCCACACCTGGAAGCGTGAACCTTTTCTCTATAATGAACCACAGCCTCGGTGCCTACTCAAGCTAGCTGGCTACATGCCAACTGCCATTCTGACGGCGGGGAGAACCGCTTCCTACAAGCATACAGGCAGACACGGTGTTGAGAGGAAGCTGAGAGTTCTACATCTGAATCCACTGGCAGCAAGAAGAGAGAATGACATTGGGCCTAGTTTGAGCTTCTGAAACCTCAAAGCCCACCCCAGTGAGACACTTCCTTCAACAAGGCCACACCTCTTAATAATACCACTCCCTGTGAGCCTAAGGGGACTATTTCCATTCAAACCACCATACATAATTTCTTGGCCAGTTGCTGAAGGGAAGCAGCTGAGATTCTAGAAGGAATATCAACTAAAAGACCTGGTTCATTCAATTCAGTTAATATTCCCCATCTTCTGTTTGGTGCCTGTGGCTTTGCTCAGGTTATACCTACAGAGAAGGGAACCTTAGTCTCTTTATCTCAGAGGGAACTCACAGTCTAAGGAGGGATACGGGGAAAAATCAGTGACTATGCTGGTCATAACAACATCCAAAGCATGTGACTTGTTTGTTCCCAGCTGTTTCCCAGACATCTCTGCAAAACCACCTTACATGAGAACCCACTCTTGCCTTTGTTCCTGCCCCTGCGGCTTCCTTTCCCGAAGGGCAACATTTGACACTGGCCTGCCTTCCTTCCATGCCTTCACTCAGGCAGGCCGACCCCTCCCTACACTCTTTCCGTTCTTTTGTGTAGTCTTGGTCCCTCAGGCACTTCATCAGGTTAAGAGGATCATCTGACTCCTGTCCTAGGTAACACTCACTATTCAGCATCCATCCTTCCACAACCCAGATCAGTTTTTCCCAATTAGTTTCATAAAATGATGATGTAATTTAAAGGTGTAATGGCTTCCAATGGTATAGTGGATAAAAGTCAAACTCTGAAACCTCACATCGGGTGAATCCTTTGGTGACTTACCCTGACTGTGATGTTTGCCCCTCACCTTGCCCAAAGCCTACCACACTGCTGTCTTGTTTATCTATAGCTGCTCAATCATGCCATCTTCTCCTCTCCCTCCCCCAGATCACTTTTCTTCATCAACTTCACCCTACAATCTAGTTGTCTCAAGGTCCAAATGCCAGTCCTGAATGTTATGGAACCTTGGAAAGTGACTCTAATCTCCAGATGTTCTAACATTTCTGAATTCCTGTTATTTGTCCTGAGTTTCATTGAGTCTCATACATTGATGAAAGGGCTGCGCTGAAAAGCAGCACAACTGTCTGGTGTGAACAACAAAAACGTCACTGTTCTGGAAGCTCAAATTCTGAGGCCAAGAGGCCGGTAGTATCACTTCCTTCTGAGGACTGCAAGGAACAATCTTTTCTGTGCCTCTCTCCTAGTGGTTCATGTTTTTTGGCAGTGATGATATCATCTAGGTTGTAGGAATGGATTCTTTTCTCCACTAATTTAAACAAATGAAAAGACAGGAAAGCTTCCCCGCCCCTCTCTCTCTCACATACACATACACACATCTATAAAGCACTTTAAAGAGTGTGGTGGTTTGAATATGCTTGGCCCAGGGAATGGCTCTATTAGGTGTGACCTTTTTGGAAGATGTGTCACTGTAGAGGTGGGCTTTAAGACCCACTTCCTAGCTGCCTGGAAGCCAGTCTTCTGTTTGCCTTAAAAAAAGATGTAGAACTCTTAGCTTCTCCAGTGCCATGCCTGCCTGGACGCTGCCATGCTTCCTGCCATGATGATAATGGACTGAGCCTCTGAAACTGTAAGCTAGTCCCAATTAAATGTTTGCCTTTATAAGAGTTACCTCAGTCATGGTCTCTTTTCACAGCAATGGAAACCTAACCTAGGACAAAAACACAGAATTCCCAAGTGCAAAGAGAATCTGGACCCAGGAACCAGGGTTGGTCTGACAGCCAAGACTTTTGTGTGTTTGGGAGCGACTTGACTTCTCTTTTGTCTCTCTCAGAAATGGCTGGTTGGGCTAACACAGTGGACTGGATAATCCACACAAAGAAAGGGAAACTTGGTTTCCTTCCCCTCTGTGGGTGATTAGAAAGTCCCACCCAACACTTCCCTCCAGTGGTGAAAAAGCCCAACAAGTCTTGAGAGACGAGACAGAGAGAGAGAGAGAACAAGAAGTCTGTGTTAAGCGTTTAAGTGTACCTGCATCCTGGGAATGCCTGCCTCCTGGGCCATGTCTCCCAGTCCCTCAGTACCCTTGAACTTGGCCCCAGCGGCTGGGCTGTTTCGGGAGTTTGTAGATATGTAGTAAGGGAGGCTTGGATGGCAGAGCCTGGTCACTGTGGGCAGGCCTGGAACTTCTTCCTTTCCCATCCTGGGATCTGCCTCTAGACCCAGCAACCACATGAGGAGCTCCCGATGGGTCCCTGCTACTCTTCCATGCCTCCTTCTCACCATGATGGACTGTGTGCCCTCTAACACTGGAGCCAGGGCTGGAGAGATGGCTCAGAAATGAGAGCAGCTGCCATCACCTGAATGCCCCTCTTCTGACACAAATAATGTCATTTTTAAAATAAAAATAAAATAATGGGCCAAAATAAACCTTTCCTTCTTTAAGTTGTTTGGAACAGGTATTTGGTTCAACAAAGAAAAAAACAACTAATATAAACCTATTCACATGTGCCACACACAAAAGCATGGGCCACCTATTCTGCCAGCCATAGTCATTAGTCTCTTCAATACATTCTTTTTTAAATATGTTTTTAATTAATTCTTTGAGAATATCATACAATCTATCTTATTTACCTTCCTTCCCCTCCCCTCAAATATATTCCAGGGATGTCAAGTTATTATCTATATTTCTTACCACTTTTTCATAGCGTATTTCTGAGGTTCAAGTGAATTACTATATAAATTCTTTTAATTGCATCAATCCATAGTTTATTCCAGTTGATATTGTAATTGTCTACTGTTTATTTACTTAACTGTTTTGTGTGTGGCTGGGTGTGTCACAGTGCATGTGTGGACATCAAAGGACAATTTTCAGGAGTTGGTTCTTCCTATCGTGTGAAGCCCAAGGACTGAACGCAGGTTGTCAGCTTTGTAGGCAAAGACTACCTGGTGAGCCATCTTGCCAGCTCAATATTTTAAAATTTGATGATTTTTTTTTTTTTTTACTATCCCATTTTTCTGATTGGTCCTCTTTAAAGGGGCTGGGAAGGCCGAAAACAGACTTCCCAGAGGCTGACAATTTCCTAGCCTGGTGGGAGGCTAAATCCCTTTAAGAGAGAGCAAGCAGAGGGAGGCCTGTCAGCACCAGATATCAAGCAGGGAGCCAGAGCCTCAGGCATACCCAGTAGGCAGAAAAACTTCCCAGAGCTGGGGGAGTAGGTTCGGCTCCCATCTGGTACACTCAGGTATTAGACTCAGCTCTCATGGAAGACACAAACTGAAGCTCCAGCCAGAACAGGCAAGGGCATCCTGTTAGACAGATCCAAGCAGATGGAGTTAACATAGGCGTGATTCGGCCTGAGGAGCCTGCAGATGCGCCTAAGGGCAAAAGGTACATTTTCCCTGAGCTGTGGTGAGACTGGACAGCCCCAAACTTCCGAACTGGTCAAGTATTAAGTTTGAAAACAATAAAAGAGAAAAAAAAAACAAACTGGGTATAAAAATCATAGGAAGAGATACTTAGTTTGAAAATAAGAAAGTTAAGCTTTTAAGGACAAAGAGATTAAAAGGAAAGTATTTTCTATGTTACAAATGGAGAGACATGCCACGACACGATGCATCTGGATCCCATATGACTTTGTTTTGCATACAAGTGATTGTTTTTTCAATCATGATCACAATTATGTTACTTTTTGTGGTGGTTTAAATATGCTTGGCCCATGGGAAGTGGCACTACCAGGAGGTGTGGCCTTGCTGGAGGAAGTGCATCACTATGTAGGCCAACTCTGAGGCCTCTGGGCACAAGCTCAGCCCAGTGAGGAAGAGAGACTCTGCCTACCTTTGGATCAAGGTGTAGAACTCTCAGCTCCTTCTCTAGCAGAATGTCTGCCTGGATGCTGCCATGCTTCCTGACATTGATAGATAATTGGCTGAACCTCCGAAACTGTAAGCCAACCCTAATTAAATGTTGTCCTTTAATAAGAGTTGTGTTGGTCATGGTGTCTCTTCAAAGCAATAAAACCCTAACTAAGACACTTTTTAAGATAGATGAGAATAAAACAGACAAGGAGAGGAGTGAAAGATGGAACGCTAGATTGGAGGCCATAGAACAGAGGTTAGAGGATTCTTTAAATCAGAATAAAGAACTTTCAGAAGAATCCAATCTGGAATCTACAATAACAGCAAAAAAGGTAG
This sequence comes from Mastomys natalensis, assembly GCA_021653895.1. Taxonomy (NCBI): domain Eukaryota; kingdom Metazoa; phylum Chordata; class Mammalia; order Rodentia; family Muridae; genus Mastomys; species Mastomys natalensis. Next base: position 62,626 of record JAJTUV010003030.1, read on the forward strand.
TTCCAGATTTAAAAAAAAAATCCATAAAGACTTGAGGAATTAGAATGGCAACCCACAGAGATGCAATATATTGAATTAAGAGTACAAATTACAGCCGGGCGGTGGTGGTGCACGCCTTTAGTCCCAGCTCTTGGGAGGCAGAGGCAGGCGGATTTCTGAGTTCGAGGCCAGCCTGGTCTACAGAGTGAGTTCCAGGACAGCCTGGGTTACACAGAGAAACCCTGTCTCGAAAAACCAAAAAAAAAAAAAAAAAAAGAGTACAAATTATTACGTTTGATGCTACTTTAAAGCAATGCCATACAACAGATTATATGTTTCATTTTGTAGAGTTTGGAGAATTAAGATAAGTACACGTGTCGATACACCATACATTGATACATATTTTGAATTCCAATGGCCTTCTGCCTTAAATTGTGAAAAGGCTGATTCTAATATTGCACATTTATTAGAGACAGTGGTTATCTAGGAAATACCTTTGCAGATTGAAAGTGATGTTGCTTCAACATACGTATCCATTAGTGACCCGGCCGTGGTCAGTCAACGGGGTCTGCAAGGGAGAGAGTGGGGATGGAGGGGCAAGAGACGTGAAGAATGGAGACAAAACAGGGTGTCTGATCAAGTCTCGTTTATTGAAAGGCAATTATGGGTATATAAGCACACGCAGGGGAGTGCAGCTGGAGACACTTAACCACGAGTGCCTTACAGCTGGGGGCACTAAACAGCAAGTCCAGGATATGTCATAGAAAACAAGATGTTTATCAGAGTGTGCTCAGCTGTTGTAGGCTGCTTGCAAAAACATCATACTAGAAAAACAAGTCTCTTGTCAGGGTGGAAAAGTATCAACTGCAAATATATGGCCAGATGGCTGCAAAGATGATAGCCGCTTTCAGCTAGGCGTCAGCTCCCAATACATTAAAATACAATTTCTTAAACATTATCGGCATAAAACACGTTATAGATTATCAATGTCTAGTGCACTGGGCTGTCAAGGGTAGCGTCACATTAATCAGAGAATCCAGAGTAACTGTGTATCACTACATACTTTATTGAACGTTCCAGCACCTTTTATGGCAAGCAGAAAAAAGATTTCCCACAGCTTCTAATTCTCAACAGACTGGCTGAGACATAAAACTGTCTCCAGCCAGAACTTCAGCTATCACATAGCTAATAAATCTTATTGGGTACAAAATTCTTGGACTTATCATGCCGTCCTTTCAAATGGCATAGATAAATATTTGTATTACAGTTTGGTCATATAATCCCAACAAACTTATGAAGACAGACAGAGATGCCTTCTTGCTGGAACAGAGGGCAGAAAATCAACTTTAACTGAATTGTGCAAACTGCACATTCCATACATATATTAATGCAGAAATGTATATTGTGAAAGTGTATATGTTTACACACAGTAATGAAGTTAAAATGGCCCTGACAAGATTCGCCTTCAGGGATGAATCAAAGGCTGAGACATATTTATTCCAGCATCCTGCTTGATCCTACCTCAGACTGCCTACATGCTGTTTCCTCAAACATCTACATCTGGGACAGTTTCAAAACAGCTAGCTAGATCATTCAGCACCACAGACTGTTCAGCTAGGATTTCAGTTAGGCCTTGAACTTTCTCAGCACATAGAGACTGGACAGCAAATGTAATGGCTAGCTTTCTTTTTTTTTTTATTTTGGTTTTTGAAGACAGAGTTTCTCTGTGTAGCCCGCTGTCCTGGAAATCACTGTGTAGACCAGGCTGGCCTCGAACTCAGAAATCTGCCTGCCTCTGCCTCCAAGTGGTGGATTAAAGGCGTGGCACGCCACCGATGGCTAGCTTTCTTAAGACTAAGCAATATCCATTTTCTTAGTGGCCCTCCAAAAAAGGGAAACAATGATTCCAAACAGCAGAAGCAATTTAAGAGAACAAGCTATCCAGAATGGTGGATTACTTGTTGTCTTTCAATGACTCGACGGATGTTTGTTGTCATTAGGGGTGGTTGCAAGTGTTATGGCAATAGGAAGAAAATAAAAAAGAGGTTAGACTAGGATTTCTGCCTTCTTCCTCTCTTTCTATGAAGGAAAAAGGGAAAGTTTTGAAGAAGAGGGGGTTGTACGTATATTCAATACTAGAAAGATATAAAGGAACTTTATCAGTGTATGGACTATACATAAATTATTATTTTCTATAAAAATATGTATATATTTTCAACTTTTGTTTAAGGTATTGAATTATGCAATATGAAGTTCTAGCCCTTGAAGGCTGCTATTGCAATGTTTTAGGATAATGTAAAAATGCAAGTTATAGTGTCAGATTTCAAACTCATGGTTAGGTTAGATATTAGTCTAGTTAGTTACTAAGTAAGATGTTTTCAAAGTTGAACAGATAGTAAATAGCTAGAAACAAACCAGATATACTATAGACAGATGGTCTTTAAAAACACCAGAGATCCACAGAAATTGCATTTAAGGATATTTTATTAACAAAAGGGATTTTTGACAAGGCATGGCAGCACTCCCATTCTACTTCAAGGAAGATGATGAGCATGGAAGAACCTCCATATGGAGTTTGCAAGCTAGCCACTAGGCAAGGAATTGCTGACAGTATGCTGTTCCAAACTAGATAAATGAGACACAGGGAAGTAGACTGCCAAGCCTTACCAAGTCAGGGTAAGCAGTCCTTCATAATTCCTGCTTCACAGAAAAGTCTGTGCCAGAAGGCTGAAGATGATGCTTCAACAACAGAGAAATTTTGGAGGACTGTCCATGAAGCCAAGTATCTCTGTTATTTCTATAGTTTTGGAAGCTGCTTGCTGAACTTCCTGTATACTTAGGTAATATTTATTCCTTCTCAGGTCTCTGATGGTGTTGAAGATTAGATGGTTACAGTCTCACAATGGTAGATAAAATTGACAGGATAGAACTTTAAATTCACCAAGCTAGGATAAATACTTTCTTCAGGGTTGCCAAATACAAATGGACTGAACATTGCCAATGTAATCTTACCTGGTAGTTTTTATAATTGCTATTATTGTTTATAGCTGATTATTGAAAGAGAAAGAGCCTTTTATTGTACTAAAAGGGGGAGATGCAGGGATAATCTCTTGTGCTCGTGTAGAAGCATCACCAGTCGATGAAAAGCTGATTGGCCAACGAGCTGAGGCAGGAGTGCAGGCAGGATATCTGGTAGAGATCTGGGATAGAGTCAGTTGCGGTGAGATTCACCCTGGACTCTGAGGAATATGGCCACATGAACCTGAAGAGATGTAATAACCATGTGGCAGAACTTAGAACAAATGAGGTAACTGAGTTAATAATTAAGTCTCAGAGTCATAATTTCAGGAACTTGAGTGTGGGTAGGAAAGCCTGCAGTTTCAGGTTTTCCCTCAAAGGACATTTGGGAGTCCTGAAGGCACTGTGACTATAGCAACGTCTGAAGTGGAAGTGCTGTAAGCATCCAATGTGGATAAGCCAGGAAGCGTGCTGAACATCCCACAATACTCAGGTCAGACTCCTCTCAAAAAGGATGGTTCATCTAAGTGTTAGAAGCGGTGAGCCTGAGGAACCTGAATCTAGATCGTGTAAAATACACCCACTACATTCTGTTTACTGCAGAACATCCTGACTTGCAAGCTCATGGTGTTCACTTTCCATCCAGAAGGAAGAGACTGAAAGAGGCAGAGATCACAATATCCTCTCCTCCTCTTCTCCTGCAATGGCAGACCCTAGATGACCTAGCTTCCTTCCACTAAACTGTTTCTTAAAGGATCTGCTGCCTCTCCATAGTGCCATGCTGAAGACCATGCCATAGCACACAGGCCTTTGGAAGATATTTGACTCAGTTACCTTTCTGTCACAGTACTAAGACACCATGACCCAGACAACTTGAGAGAGTTACAGTCCATGACCATCATTTCAAGCATTTCAGCAGGTGAGCAGGCAGGCAGGTATGGTGCTGGATCAGTAGCCGAGAGCTCACATCTTGATCCACAAGCTCCAAAACGATAGAGCTAACTGGGAACTCTGGAATGCAGCACAGCCTCCAGCCACCTCAGTTGGGAACTTATAAAGGCAAAGAGCACAGGTTATGCTTTGTCTATGTCCAAGCAGAAGGTCATCTCATGTAAAGCAAACTTTTGTTTACAAAGCAGAAACAGTAGTTTTGTTAAAGTTGTGCAAAACCAGGTAATTTTAAAATCTAACCCTTAACAGGTCTTAACCTTTGGGAGTCCATTTTTGCTTTTTAGTTCTCTCAAGCACAGTTTTAAACTTTAAAGGTTAATCATCAATATAACGTTAGCCACCATATCTTAGTGACACACTTTGTCCAGCAAGGCCACACCTCCTAATCCTTCCCAGACAGTTCCACCAACTGGGGATCATGCTATTCAAGTATATGAGCCTATGCCATTCTCACTCAAACCACCACATGCCAGACCAGATCTAAACTACAGCCTCAGTTTTCAGTGAAAGTAACTCTTTTACCTTCACATCTGGCTTTCTTCCTACAATTAGGATCCCTGCCAGCCCCTAGGTAAACTCATTATAGCGTTTCAGGGACTCCTGTTGGTGCTGATATTGAGCCTACAAAGGCCACGCATCAAGCTCACTTTCTCTTGTGAGGGCATTTCTTTCCCTTCCTGCCTCCACAGCCATGCAATTCGCTTAAAGCTCTAGGACCTGGGTAGGAAGCAGCAGCATTTTGCATTCCATCTTTCAAGTTTTGTGTGTCAGAGGTTAGCAGGGAACCTGACTCTGGGTTATCAATGCCACTGGGAACAAAGGTTAACTGTGGCTTTCAATCCACTTACCCCTTTGCATTTCTTCATTGAGTTTTGTTCTAACATTTAATTGGTGTGTGTTTGGGGTAAAGGAGGCTAACTTATCTTCACTAGACGGCTACTTCACAGCCAATTTCTGATACTTATGGCTTCTTTCTTTTTTTTTTTTTTTTTTAAAGATATTTGTCTTTACAAAAAAATATGCTACTTGTATATGTGCAAGATGGTATAAAAAATCTCTACAGAATTCAATTCATTAGCTTCTTAAAAATTCCATTTAAAAACGGACAAAGCACACAAAACGGAGGCGTGAGAGCAAAGAATGCATTGGCAGGGAGTACATAAACAAGTATTTTTTGATGGTCGTATTCTATTCTGGGGGTTTACAAGGATACGGGCAATAACTGTTATCAGGTGGTAGCTAGGAGAAGCTGCAAGGACAGTGACGTCCAGTAGGAATTCACCAGTGAAAGGTCATTCTCTGGGAGGCCGGAGACCGGGGCGCAGCGACGGTTACCGCCAGCGGCCAGTTGACAAGGTCCTTGGGCACCGCAGAGGCTCGGGCTTCCCGCCAGGGGGCGCCATGGCCCCGCATCGACCGGCCGTTACGTTTCCGGGCACCGAGGCCGAAAGCCGCCATCTCCGCCCGGCGCGCGCGTCGCCACTGTGGGCCGCTCGGGTCTGTTACCGGGCAACCGCGGCGCGCCCTCCTTGTGGGCCGCGACCGTCTCTCCGCGCCATTTTCAAACTGCGCTCGTGCCGGAGCCATTGGCCGCAGCGGGACGAACCAGCGAGGACGGCGGGTCCCGAGGGCGATGTGCCTCGCGACGGGAGCGGCGGTGAGGCGCGCCCGGGGAGGCCGCAGGGTCGGGCGGGGTCGCGGGGCCTCCGGGGCGGTCCCCATCCCCACCCGAGGAAGGGGGGAGGCCCGGGCGCTGCTGGGAGGAAGTGGGGGAGGGCGGCGCGGGGACAGTCCCACCGTCCGTCGGTCCGTCCGTCCGTGCGGCCGGGGCCGACCCCGGGAGAACTGCCGTTCCACCTTCCAGGCTGAGCCGGGAAGGACTGCTTGGCCGCCCCTGCCCATGCGCTTTTGCGGTGCCCGCACTCTGCTGTTTGTTTTTTTAACGCTTCTGCATCCTCAGGTTAGATATGTCTGTAAAAGTAAAAGGTGCCGCCTACAGCTAGTTGTCAATGCGGACCCTACCCTTTTCGGTTGTTTTGATTCAGAGGTTGTCGTCCGGAATATAGGGAAACCCTAATACGTACAGATCCTCCCCCTGACATCCCCACCCCGACCCCACAAGGACTTTACTTATTATGGCCTACGGTGTTTTGATTCATATTCTCATTCTGTCTTCATGAAGGATGGAGAGAGATGGTTTCCTGGTACCCGGAGGTGGCAGCTGTCAAAGAGGGGACATATTTCTTGGAGTTTGTCAGGTGTTTTTCTTGTGACTACAAGAGTTTCTCTAAAACACTCCGGCATCAGTCAAGTCCCTTTTGTGAAAGGACCTAGAAAGCCCCAGGGGAAGCCTTTCAAAGAAGATCCTAGATTTGTTAGTGAGAATAATAAAGAAGAGGCACTAATTTAGAAGTAGTCCTGTGGTTGGGGAAGTTATTTTCTTGGGACAGCCTTCTTTGCTTTATGCTTTAAATAGGAACGGTGCCATTGGTACTTTATCCCACACTGGATGTTCGGAGCATCAGGTTTTGCATGTATTCATTTATGCGCAGTTACAGTTTTTACTAGTGGTGAAGAGCGTAATTTTTATTTGATCTAGAAATATGAGTTCTGTGGCTACAATTATTTGGCAAAGGTTAGAAATGATCTTTGCATAACTCAATTTTAGGGCAGATTGACAGAGATAATAATAGTCATAGGTGTTTAAAAAGACAAGTTTAGTAGCTGGAGGTATAGCCCAGTGACAGAATGCTTGCCTAGCATGTCATAGGCTCAGCGTTTAATCCCGAACACTGTAACACAACAAAATAGACAAGCGTAAAAATGTATACTGAGACACTTATATGCGCAAAAGGAAGTAAAGTTGGGCATGGTGTTACATACTGTACTCCTAGCACTCAAAGGTATAGGCAGAAGAAAAGTTTGAGGCCACTTAGTCTACAAAAGGGGGTTCTGGACCAGTCAGGACATTATAAGGACTTTGTCTCAAAATCGTGAAAAGAACCAACATGGGAGTGAGATTGACATGATGAGATGCCCAGCCCTTGAGTGTGCATTTAAACACCTTCCATAAGTGTCTGTGCCTGGGTCACTTACCCAGTCAGTGCTCTATCACTCTGGAAAGAAGGCTTTTACCTTTCCAGTCTCTCCAGCTCCCGTGAAACCGTTTCTAGCTGGCTCGACAGTTTAGTTTTTAGCTGTTTCCAAACTTTTCATTGGTATAGTCACATAGAATATGTGTCTGGCTTCTTTTGCCTGGAGAGTCCTTGGAGAGCCATCCATGTTGGCAGGAGGTGTTGCCAGCTTCCTGCCTCTTATCTACGAGGTATAGGACATGCTAGCTTGTTCATCCCCTTTCCACATCTGTACATTTATGAGTACAACTGCTGTAGTCTCCTTGCGGATATTTGTGTCCATTCTCTTTTGTAAAGATGTAGGAATAGAATTATAGTGCTTATGGCTAGGAGTGTGTTTCACTTTACAAGAAACTGCCCGACTTGTTCACAGTGGTTTTCTACTCTCCGAGCCTATGTGAAGTTCATTTGCTGGGAGCCTTTGCTGTCCTTGGACATTGCCAGTCCTTGTAGTTATTTTGTGTTCCTGGTGCTTAACACCAGGAAAATGCATGTTAAGGAAAATAATCTTAAGTACCTTTTCATATATTCCTTTGCAAGATCTTTTGCAAGGTGTCTAGTCAAATTTTTGTAGAACTAAAATTTAGTTTTAATACAATTTGAAGGTATAGTTTCAAACTGGGTCTCACTATGTATCCCTGGGCCTGGGACTTGCTATGTACAGGCTAGTTTCAGTTTGAGGGCAGATTCCCTGTGTCTGCCTCCCAAATGCCGAGATTAGAGTCGTGTGTCTCCCTGCCAGATCTAGCCCCGATTTTCTTATTGGGTTGTTGTGTTAGTAAGCTCCAAGAGTTTATTTTCTATTCAGTATGTAAATATTTTCTTAGATCTTGTGAATATTTTCTGGCACTCTGATTTTTATCCCCCACGGCCCCCATTCCTCTTTCTTGATGTTACCAGAGTCAAATCCAGAGCTTCACAATACTAAGAGAGAACTACCATTAAGCCATGTGCCAGCCATGCCTTTACATTTTCCTTAGTAGAGTGTTTTGATGAGTTGATGTTTTCCACTTTTATGAGGTCCTGCTTATTTTTCTTTTCTGTTTACTGTCACTAGGGGATTCCCTATGGGCTGTGGACATAGCCCACTGTAGGGTACTTGCCCAGCATGGACGGATGCTTGGCTGCCATCCACAGTTCTGTAAGAAAGTGGAATTTCAAGGATCCCCTGCCTGCCTCCGGAAACATCTTTGTTTCCTTCTAGAATCTTGTTGTTTTAACTTTTACATTCAGGTTTATGAAGAAACACGTTGTAATGAAGCAATATGGAGATCATTGTATTGGATTTAAATCAGTGTTAGCATTATAGAACACTGACTACCTGAAAAGAAACCAAATGATTCTTTGGTATTAAAGTTATGTTTCATGGCATGTGTTAATCTTGTCTTTCAGGGCTTTAAATTTGGAGTGTGACTAAAACTGGTTTTGGAGGCAAGATGACTACAGCTGCAGAGAGAAAGTATATTAACATTAGGAAGAGGTTAGACCAGCTGGGCTACCGCCAGACCCTGTCAGTGGACAGTCTGCCTTTGGTAGAAAAACTTTTCAGGTAAAGATGAAAATATAGTTATAAATGTGTGTAATTCTTAATTCACTTACCGAGTTCGTGGCTGACCTTCTTGTCATGGTTAGCAGCAAGTGGATTTCACAGAAGTCCTTAAGTCATCTGAAGCTTGTCTGTTCTCTCTTCAGTCCTAAGCCCGGTCCTCAAAAGAGGGCCTGTGTGGTGCAGGGTGCTAGGATCGAGGTACCCATTGTGCCTTTCCGAGCCACCATTCTGAGAGTTTCCCTGAAGGGAACCACACGCTGAGGTTTCTGATAGAGGTCAGAGGTGCTCCCTCCCATCTCTGGCTGGCCATTTGCTGTTATCCTTTTGCAGTGGTGAGGACTAAACAGCCTTGAGTGTGCTGGGCAGGAGCGCTACCATCGAGCTATACTCCACGCAACTTCCCTTACAGTCTGTGGCTGCCGAGCTGGTCTTTAATTTCCGCTAGTCTAGAACTGCGCTCTAACTTGGTGTTATTACTGTCACAGCTTTCCTTAACGGAAAGGCTCTTTGAGATTGGAGCGGGTGTTTGAGAAGCTGTTAGTAGGACTACAGGTGACGCTGGCAGAAAGCAGGGAATGGATAAAGATAACTGTGGTCTTTGATTTCAGCCCCCAGACTTCTCATGACCTGATCCCTTTGGATCAGCTTCAGCTCCCGTGTGTTGAGTCACGTGACACTCTGTAACATTCTGTTACACTCTGAGCCTTGCTGTCTTGCACACTACTCCCTCGCTTGTAGCTGCCTCCTTTGTGTCCTGCCCCTGTGGGCACCTTCTCACTCTCTGTGCTGTATAGGACAGGCACAGCATTTTACAGTCACTGTGCATTATCGTTGACATCTTGGTGTCATCCTTGCATTGCAAACTTCATGAGGCTGCCGTGTTCAGTTACAGCTGCTCTCGCCTGCTCATGTAGTGAGCACAGGAATGTTTGCTTTATCATGCTCCATGGTGTCTCGACAACTGTCTGTAGAACAGAAGTTCCTCATTAGTAAGTGCACTTGTGTGTCTGTGTGTGTTTTCTTCTCATGAAACATTTAGTGGGTGTTGTATTTTATTGATCTATTTTCTGAGAGGTAAGACAGTAGTTTTGGTTTGTGTCTCCCTGGAGGTAGCATATAGCACACAGTCAGTCCATATTTACTCACTGAAAAGCCAGTTTCACAGGCTCCACCGATCTAGAGATGGAGCAAGAGGGGAGAGTGAACAGCGATTGGGCATGGTAACTCATTTTTTGAGGGATTTTTAAACCGAAGGTAAAATTATCAATGAAATTACTTTCAGAACTGAAGGACAAATCAACCAAACAACAGTTTGAGTGTTTGTATTTTATAATTTATAGTTAGGCCTGTTTTGAGAAACTTGAAGACCCTTTGATACCTTGACAGAGCCCTCTGTTCATTCTTCTGAAAGTTTTATATTACTTAACATTAACATCATATTTAATCCTTTTTAGGAACATTTTAAGTTACTAAAAGACTCATGGAACATGTGCTTGCGTTTGTATTTTCTCTCTCACCTTTAGTGATTTAGTTCACACACCGAAAGCCTGCGGCAGTGCAGACTGTCCTCGTAAAGGCAGAAAAGGAAAGTGCCAATTTCGACTTTGTTTTGGAACCTTATAAACTTGAAAATACAAGGCTGAATAAGGAGAATAATGAGTTGTATCTGGAGTTAATGAAGCTCAGAGAACACTCAGACAAGCACATTAAAGGTACGTGAGACGTGATGATGCTTCTGTGAGGGGTCCGTGCCCTCTGTGTTTTGTAAGTGGAAAAGGCTTACATCCCTTTGAAATACCTGATATGAAAAGTGACAGTCCTACTCACAGCTTCCTAAATACAGTGTTGAATTATAGTTAGAGAGTGAAAATAAATGACCATTCCACAGCTATGATTATGTACACTACATGCGGATTATGCTTTTTAGCATAATTATAGAGAATATTAAATGGCAGAACAGAAGATGTTTTCTCAAACGAAAGTAATGAAGTGAGAGCCGTGTGTCAGTTGCTAAGCAGTGTTGGAGCCAGGTAGTAGATTTCAAAGGTAAAGGGAAATTATTTGGTTATCTTACTATAAATTTTATTTTTAAAATTCTTTAGCTTAAATCTAACTTACTAGATCAAAGCCATGGTACACATTGGGTATATACAATAATAACTAAAAAACTCCAAAGTCTCTTTCTGTCTTAGTGGGTTATGTGCAGATTTGTTAGTGGCGGGCAGTGACGTTGGCTTCCTACAGAGCGTGTGTAAGGCTCAGTGGCGCCTCTGAAGTCCCTGTGGATGGCCTGAACCTTAGAACTGTTTTCATCCTCCTCACTTTAAGACTTGAAAATGACATTGAAGAAGTGTGCGCGTGAGACAGCTGATCTGAAGTTTCTGAATAACCAGTATGTTCACAAGGTTCAACTCCTGGAGAAAGACAGCAAGGCTAAGGATGAGAAAATCCAACAGCTTCAGGAGAAGAATCTGCGAGCCGTAGTACAGACTCCTGGTAACGCCTCGGTTTCCTTCTTTTTTTTTTTTTTTATTTAGTTATTTAAATCACATCGTAATTTGCTTATTTACACAGAGGTTTTCTTAAACCAGGTTGGTTAAAGTGGTTGTGGATACAGAACTGTGAGCTATACCTATTTTTCGTGAGAATCTATTAATTTAGAAAGTATAGCTCTAGTCTTGCCAGTTGCTGAGAAGGTAAACGGGCTAGGAGTTTTATACCACTCCAAGACAATCTACCCATTTAACATGTTCCTGCTACCTACAAAGATGTTCACTACTAATTCAGATTATAGCATTATAGGTGACATCCTCTTAAATTTAGTTTTGCTCTTTAGAGTTTAAGTTATCTACTCTCTCTCTCTCTCTCTCTCTCCCTATCCCTCCCTCCCTCCTTCCCCCCCCCCCCCCCCCACGTGTGTGTGTGTTGTGTATGTGTGTGTATGTGTGCAGGATTGTGTGTGCAGGATTGTGTGTATGTGCACATGTAAGCCAGAAGTCAACTTCCAGTTTCTTCTTCTATCGCTTTCACCTGATTGTTTTGGACAAGGTTTCTCACTGAGTCTTGGGCTTGCCTATTAGCTAGACAGGCTGTCCGGCAAGTTCAGGAATCTTGTTCCCTGCTCTCTGGTGCTGGGATTATAGGCATGGTACCAACACGTGGTTGCCAGGGACTGAGCACAGGTCCTCCTGCTTGAGCAACAAGCACTCTACCATTTGAGCAGTCTCCCAACCCCCAGTTCTCTGTTCTTTTGACAGTGCTTACTAAGCGTGTGTGTCTTAGTCTTGCTCGTCAGCGCTCCTTGTCTGACAGTGATACATTAGCGCACGACCCTGACCACTGCAGGGCACACTCAGCTTTTAATCCTGCCAAAATCTAATATAGCTGAGGGACAGTTTAAACTGTGTGCATATGCCTAGCCTGCAGGTACAGAAAACTTCTTTTATAACCTTGTCTTATTAGATGTTTCAGGAATACATTGTTTAGTCGCAGATGAGCCAGCCCACTTTCTAACAGGTTAGCTTGCTTCTTAGTACCTAGAACGGTGTTCTGCTTGCCCTTGTTCTTAAGCCATGCATCTGTCTCTGCTTTCTTAGGCGGCAGGAAAAGAAACATTGCATTTAGGCGCCAGCGGATGCAAATCGATGAGCCAGCCCCACCCTCGGAAGTCAGCTCATACCCGGTTCCTCAACCAGAAGATCCATACATTGCGGACCTCCTGCAAGTGGCTGACAGCAGGTGTGTGACGTACTTCCTTTGTGAGGCTGGGAGTGGGAGAGGTATGCTTAGCATGCCTGAGGACCTGAGTTCAATCCCTACACCAGAAGTGGCGGCAGTGGTGGCAGCAGCGGCTGCGGCAGCATCATCATCATCTTCATCTTTGTTGGCTTGATTGATCATGTGATCACTGTTGTATTATAAGGTGTATAGTGGGAAGGTTTGAGTTTGTCAATTGTTGTGTCCCCATGTCTAGCCCAGAACTTTGCATTGACACTCAATAGGTATTTTGAGAATGATTTGAAATTGTTTTTTTAAAGATTTATTTACTTATTTTATGTATATGAGTACACCATTGCTCTCTTCAGACATACCATAAGACGGCATCAGACCTCATTGCAGATGGTTGTGAGCCACCATGTGGTTGCCGGGAATTGAACTCAGGACCTCTGGAAGAGCAGTCAGTGCTCTTAACCACTGAGCCATCTCTCCAGCCCTGTAATTTTTTTTTTAAAGTTGTTTAAAAACTGTGATTTCAAATAAGTCATGTATCTGAGGTTTCTGTCCATATTTGCTCTAAAATAACTTACTGCTGTTAAGAAGATATAGCTGTCTCCTGAGAGACTCTGCCAGAGCCTGACAAATACAGAGGTGGATGCTCACAGCTAACCATTGGACTGAACATGGGGTCCCCAATGGAGGAGTTAGAGAAAGGACTGAAAGAGCTGAAGAAGTTTTCAACCCCATAGGAAGAACAGCAATATCAACCAACCAGATGCCCCAGAGCTCCCAGAGACTAAACCACCAACCAAAGAGTACACATGGAGGACACATGGCTCCAGCCACATATGTGACAGAGGATGGCCTTGTCAGGCGCCCTTGGTCCTGTGAAGGCTCGATGCCCCAGTGTAGGTAGTGCCAGGGTGGGGAGGTGGGAGTGGGTGGGTGAGCACCCTCATAGAAGCAAGGGGGGAGATGGGATAGGGGTTTCCGGGGGGAACCTGGAAAGGAGATAACATTTGAAATGTAAATAAAGAAAATAGTGTGTGTATATATACATATATATATGAATATATTATATATATATATAGAGAAGATGAAAACAAACAAACAAGAAGAACCCATTTCAGTAGAGTCACTTTGACATTTACTTTCATCTCTAAGTAGGATATCTTACTAGAATCTCTACTGCTTCAGATATAGCAGAACGCCAGCTGAAATGATAGATTCCTAACAGGATCTGAAATTCTTAGGAATTCTTTAGCCTTGTATTTATATTTCCTTAAATGTAAATCAGACTTAGCTATGGATTCCATTTTATTAAATGTTCATCAGGCCGAAAGAGCAGGACCCTGAGCAAGTGCCTTGAGACCATCAGGTAAGGTACTGCTGCTGGTTGGAAATGCTTGCAGTCCAGATGTCACTAAGAGAGTTATGGACATTTAGGGAAGAGAGCAAGTGATATTGGGCAAGGTATCCAATGTGTGGGGCACACAGGGAGATAGTTCATAAGGACTTTGTGGTTCATATAAAGAACAGAGAGGAGATTTTCAACCAGTCATAATATCTAAAAGTGCATTGGTTGAGTCATTTAGTCTCTCATAATATGATGTGCCTGTATTTATATGACTACCTTGACCTTTTGTGGGTTGCTCATCTGTGGGTGGCTCACACAATCAGGTTGCTGATGTTGTTATTATTAGAGAATCGTTTACACTGTAGAAGTGCCCTCAGTCTATAAAACAGTGGGCTGTTTTATTCTGTATGCTTTGGTGTACACACACACACACATCACACACACACACACACACACACACACACGTTTGCACGCCGTCTCTTCTGCATTGGTGTTGCATGCCTGCTTTTATTCTTAGCTTAGAGTAGTAGATACTTTTGGCTTTGGTAAGAGTTGGCCTGAGCTCTCTCGCAACCTACTTATTGCAGCTCAGGACAGTCTGTCTTCAGAGCGGGCCTGCTTTAGGGTTTTCTAGCCAAAACCCTATGCATACCGAGCCAATGGGATCCATGTAGAGTTCAGATGACTCGGACGAAGTCTTGATTCTGTTAGAACTTACAGGGTCTAGGAAAAGTAGGCTTTGCTGAGGTCACTTAGAACATTGTGATTTTCTCAGTTCTTTGCTCTCCAGAAATATAAAGTAGTTTATAGGCAGCACAGGGTTGGTTAGGGTCCGAAAACACCCTATTTCACTCAGTGATGTTGTGAATTTTGAACTGGATTTTCAGTTTCCTGAACCTAAGACTTGGTAGCTGTACCTCAGAGGTAATCTAAGGACCCAGTGGACCAGTGAGCTGTTTTATTGCATGATGTATGTGAGTTTCAAATCCCATGCCTCTCAATTTTGATATCTGCTCCTGTAAAATTAGCTCTCGGAGGTGATGCACTGCATGCATGCTGAGACACTGGGACCCCTGAGCACAGCCCTGCGTCCCTCCTGCAACAGCATCTCTCTGATGAGCCCCTGTGGTGTCTTGTCTCTGTAACCATGCTGACATCAGTGTGCATGTTTCAGGATTCAGGAGCTTCAGGAGGAAGTCCGCCAGCTGCAAGAGAAGCTAGCAGAGATGGAGAAGGGAGTGCAAGACTACAGCAAGCAGGTGGGCTTTTCCTCCGTGGCCTGGGTGGGGCTGGGTGAGCTCTGATCCCTCGAGACCGGAGCAGTCATATGCTTGATATTACAGAGTCCTGGTTTGAAGTGCAGCCTCTTTCTTTTCCAAAAGCTTGCGTTGAGTTAGGTGGAGTAGCTCTCCAGTACTGGTCCACTCCCTTATTAGTCACTGATTTTTAAAAGCAGTGATTTTAGTTTTTCTTTTTTTAAATCATCTCTCTCCCTAAATAAAAAAATTTCCCCAAATAAAAATTGTGTTACCTATGTTCATTTCAGGAATAATTTTACTGAAGTATGATGACATACTTTTATAATTATATTTGTTTTATAATTATATTTGTTAGGAGAGCCAACAAGATGGCTCAGCCGGTAGAGGTGCTTGCAGCCAGGCCTGAGGACCTGAGTTCGATCTCCAGGACCCACATGGTGGAGGGAGAGAACCGACTCTTAAAGTTATCCTCTGACCTCCATTTATGACATGCACACACAGAATACACCAATAAATCATTTTTAAAAGCATAAAAGAAAATAATTGTATTATTATTTTATTTATTTCTTTTTTACTTTGGATCTAAGTCTTTGAAAGTTCCTCTTCTGGGCTGCTGTCTTCAGTGTGGCTCCTCTAGAAGTTGTCACTGCAGCATCGCGGTTGTCTGAGAAGCCAGAGCTCAGCCGATGCTGTTAGATCAATAGCTCCAGCGAGCTCGGCTCTTGCCCTTCCTGTTGGTGTCTCTAATTTTATTATTGTTTCATTCATTGACATTCCAAATGTTGCCCCCCTTCCCGTCCCCCCTCCAAGGGTTCTTCACCCCCTTCCCTTTGCCTCTGAGAGGTGCTCCACACCCCACCCTCTCACTTTCCTCACCCACCCACTCACCCCAATCCCCTGTCCCCTTCCCTTGGGGCATCAGGTCTCTACACGATTAAGCACATCCTCTCCCACTGAGGACAGACAAGGCAGTCCGCTGCTGCATATGTGCTGGGGACCAATGGACCAGCCCATGGATGCTCTTTGGTTGGTGGCTTAGTCTCTGGGAGCTCCCAGGGGTCCATGTTAGTTGACACTGTTGGTCTTCATGTGGGGTTGCAATCCCCTTCAGCTCCTTCAGTCCTTCAGTCCCCTAACTCTTCCATAGGGGTCCCTGACTTCAGTCCAATGGTTAGCTGTAAGTATCTGCATCTGTCTCAGTCAGCTGCTGGTAGAGCCCCTCAGAGGACAGCCATGCTAGGCTCCTGTCTGTAAGTACAACATAGCATCAGTAATAGTGTCAGGTTTTGTGCCTGTCCATGGGATGGATCCCAAGTTGGGCCCGTCCCTGGATGGCCTTTCTTCGATCTCTGCTCCACTTTTGACCTTGTATTTCTTTTAGTCAGGAGCAGTTTCTGGGTCAAAAATGTTGAAGGTAGATAGTGACACCATCCCTCCACTGGGGCCCTGTGTATCTACTGGAGGTGGACTCCTCAGGTTCCATCTCCCCACTGCTGGGCACTTTGGCTAAGGTCATCCCCACTGAGTCCTGGGAGCCCCTCACATCCCAGGTCTCTGGCACTTTCTAGAGGTTCCCCTGGCCCCAGCCCCTGCAGCTGCATATTTCCATTCATTCTCCTGCCCCTCTGGACGTCTCTCCTGTCTCCTCTCATACCTGATCCTGCCTTCCCCTTCCTCCTCCTCTCTTTCCCACCCAGGCCCCTCTGTCCCCCTTCTAAGAGGGATTGAAGCATCCTCACTTGGGCCTTCCTTCTTGTTAAGCTTCCTACCATCTGAGTTGTATCATGGGTATGCTGAACTTTTTGGCTAGTATCCACTTTCAGTGAGTGCATACCATGCTTGTTCTTTTGGGTCTGGGTTACTCATCAGGATGATATTTTCTACTTCCATCCATTTGCCTGTCAAGATTCATGGCTTAGCTGGCGAGCATGACTTTGTTACTCACTGTGCGCACTCGAGTTTAAACTCTGGTAACATGTTTTTCATGTACATGGCTGTATTATCTGTACATAGAATTCTATATGTACTCGTATGTTGGTATAACTCTTAGTTTGTAAAGTACTTTGAAAATTATTTGGATTAGAAAGGAGTTAAAGGAAATTTTAATATCATCAAACCAAAAAAACCAACAAACCAGCCAGAAAACACTGTTGCAAAGACACTAAAAAGCAGTAATTCTTGACCCTTTGGGGTCACATATCAGATGGGCTGCACATCAGATATTTGTGCTATGATTCCTATCAGTAGCAAAATGACAATTATGAAGTAGCAAATGACAATGATTTTATGGCCGGGGGTCACCACGCATGAGGAGCTGTATTATAAAGGGTCACAGCCTCAGGAAGGTTGAGAACCATTGCATTAAAG
Source organism: Mastomys natalensis (assembly GCA_021653895.1). NCBI lineage: Eukaryota > Metazoa > Chordata > Mammalia > Rodentia > Muridae > Mastomys > Mastomys natalensis. Next base: position 79,957 of record JAJTUV010003030.1, read on the forward strand.
TATCAGGTATTTACACCGAGTTGTAACTCAGAGGTAAGGAGCTTGCTAGCATAAACTTCGTGGTTGAATTCTCAACATAGCAGAAAAAGACAAAAGTTCACAAACTGAATGTCATTACTATTTTTCAGTTTATAACCACATCCCCCCAACTCCTTTATGAATATAAACTGCCCAGACCTTGCATCTGAGGTGGCTGAAGCGTGTGGAGATATTGCTCGGCCATTCTGATTAAAGCACCCCGTACTGTCTGCCTGTCGTAGTTGAGTCCTCTCTGCTATTGATTCTTTCTGCTTGAGTTTGTTTTTCTCAGAACTTGCTCCAGGTTGTGAGGGCTAGGGGCTGAGCTCCGTGGTAGGCACTCACGGAGCATCCTCAAAGCCCTGGACAGAAAGCAATACCAGCACATTACCAGCACCCGTATTCTGCTGTCCCCAACCTCTCCTGATGCTATCCGCACTTTCTCAGGCTGTCTCTTTGTTTCAGCTTCCTGTTTGTGCTGTTAAATAGTAATATTTGTACTCAGGGTCTCCTAAGACTTAACGGGCAGGGGGCTGTTCTGGATTGATGCTCCATTCCTCACACCCCTCCCCAGCAGTGAGCTTCCTTGCACATTACGGTCCAGTCATGGTGAGCCATTTCTGCTGCCTCAGATGTTTCCCATGATTCTGTGCTTTGGTGCATCCTTTTCCTTGGTACAGCATTGCGATGACCTTGTGTGGACATTCTGTGTTAGCAAGGCCTTTGGGTGTTATAGGCACGGATGCAGAGTGGGTTGCTGTATCCCCTTAACTGCTGGTGATGTCGTAACAGTATTTCCTTCACTCTTCCCTGGATGCCCCTGAGCCAGTTACTGTTCAGATGCTTGCCAGCTTTCCCGTGAAGTTCTCTGTTCCTGGAAGTCAGAGTCCATTGTCTCATCCTTACACAGATCACTGTGTAGCCAGTAATTATTGAACGAATTGTTTGTTCCCCGTCTGTTTTGGGGAAAAGAAAGCAAAAAAGTGTGTGTACCTGCATGCAATTTTTCCAATTCTTGCATGTGAATTAGTGTCAGCATATGGTTAATGCTAGTCCTTTGATTAAGTGTAAATAATAATTAAATTCACTCTATTTTCATGTCCCTTTTAATACTGAATTAGATAGCAACTCCGTTTTTGGTCTTTCCTTTCATTCATTCTGCCGAGCACTGCAGTGTGTCAATTTATCCAGTACTCAACATATGTATAATCTGCCAAGACATTTCTCTTCATATAAACAATTGCCTAATTTTAAAGGAGAGAAACAAACTAAAAATTCAATTAGAATCAGTTCCATAACTGAGTGCTATGTTGAACTCTTCCGTTGCTCTGCCTGTGTTTTGTTCACATGTGGGTTCCTGTATAAATGCTGGCCGCTGTGTGCGCTACCGGGACGCTAGTAAAGAGTGTCTGAATGAATGTGCAGTTAAGGATTCACTCTGTCACCAGACTTTATCACCTGAAAGCGTAACTTTCTGTTCTCAGATTGAATTAAGAGAACGCGAAATAGAACGACTGTCACTTGCTTTGGATGGCGGTCGTTCCTCTGATGTCCTGTCTCTGGAGACTAGAAATAAAACCAATGAAAAGCTTATTGCCCACTTAAATATTCAGGTAATGGCTCTTAGGGTTGTTTCATGAAGTATATAACCACTGAGTTAAAATGGGTTTATAAAGTGACAGGTTTGTTCACTGAAGTATTATTTATGAGATAATGTTTGTTTGTTTGTTTATTTTGAGACAAGGTCTCACTATATAACTTTGGATGCCCTGAACCTCTCTGGAGACCAGGCTGGCACTGAACTCACAGAGATCTGGATGCCTCTGCCTCTCCAGTGCTAGGATTAAAGGTGTGTGCCACCATGCCTGGCTCTGGAGGGTTTCTGGTAGAGCCAGAGTATGTAGAAATAGGGGGTAGCTCTTGAGAAATCAGAGTGCTTAATGAGGCAGCAAGTAAGATAGGTCTAATGTTACAAACTTAAAGGACCGTAAACCCTAGGCATTGCCTTCAGTTTGCCCTTAAAAAACCAAAACTATGAATGAGTGAAGTGTGGTAATTGTAATTGTGCACTCAGGAGGGGAGAGGCAGGAAGGTCAGTTTATGATCTGCCTCAGCCTTGGTAAATTCTAGACTACCACGGGTTACATGAGACTCTATCTTAAAAGAAAACAACAACTATATGTTTAAATATAATATATATATATATATAAACAAATAATATTTTAAAAGGTTATTGTGTGCATTGGGGAATTCTTGACGGCTCTGTATTTTTAAAAACACAATGACAATTTTGTAGTATAAAAGATGGTTTAAAGGTGTATATATATACTTATATATACTATATGTCATAAATTATATGTCCTGGCTATAGTATATGCTCTATATCTCTTTCATACTTTACATACATATTATATATCATGTTAATATGTAATCTATTAATGTGGTGAGTGTGTAGCTTTGTAATAAAATGCTGTGTAACTATGCAAAACCCGAGTGCAGTCCTTGCCATCTGCCTTTTCATCCTCAGATCAAAGCATGGTGCAAGGACACACATGAGTCGAAAGCCTCGTGTTTTATCTGATTGTAGCTGGTAGAGTTTGTTCAGAGATTATAGAGCATTCAAATACTGCTGTCCAATGGAAGTGTGAATCCAGACAGATGGAATTAATTGTAAATAATATAATTATCCAATAGATCCAAAACTTCATTTCAACATATCATAATTTTTACTTTTCTAAAAAACAAAAACCAAACAAATTCCCAGGACTTTGACACTTCATGTGTTCATAGCACACCTCAGTTTTGATTCACCACCATCTTTCAAGTCTGGCAGCTATACCTAGATGCCAGCAGCGACTACATTGGGCTGCACAAGCTAATGTCATTGTGACAGTATAGTCATATCTTTAAAGTTCTGTTGGGAACAAATTCACACAAATTTCTTATCCTTCCCTTTAGTATTTGAAAATCAATGCCAATGGACATATATTTCTATTAAAGTCACATTGTGAGTTTTGGCAAAAAAAATAATATTTAGGGTTACACATACAAAAACAGCTGAATTTAACTTTAGCACCTTTAAAATATAGCGTTTAGAACTTCTACTTTGAAAATCAGAATTTTGATAGTTTTTTC
>JAJTUV010003031.1:0-143151 GCA_021653895.1 Mastomys natalensis
CCCTCCTTTTTTAAAAAAACTTAGCCAGCCAGCGGTGGCACACCGCTGCAGTCGCCGCTCTCTGTAGTCCGAGGCAGCCGTCTCTCCCGAGTTCGAATCCAGCCTGTACTTGCTCACAGGAAAAATTAGCCGCGCAATGATGGCACATGCCTTTAATCCCAGCACTTGGGAGACAGAGACAGGCAGATTTCTGAGTTCGAGGTCAGCCTGGTCTACAGAGTGAGTTCTAGGACAGCCAGGGCTACACAGAGAAACCCTGCCTCGAAAAACAAAAACAAAAAAAAACAAAAAAAAAAAAAAAAAAACAACTTTTCCCATTTTTCATAGAAGGAGGAGGAGGAAGAGGAAGAAGGAGGAGAAGTAGAAGGAGGAAGAAGAGGAAGAGAAGAAGAAAAAGAAGGAGAAGGAGAAACAGAAGAAGAGGCAGAGGCAGAGGCAGAGGCAGAGGCAGAGGCAGAGGCAGAGGCAGAGGCAGAGGCAGAGGCAGAGGCAGAGGCAGAGGCAGAGGCAGAGGCAGAGGCAGAGGCAGAGGCAGAGGCAGAAGCAGAAGCAGAAAGCACAAGGCAGCCACTAATGTCCCAGGCAAGGACCAGCTATATTGGGTTCCTGGAAAGCCTGAAACAGGTCTTTAGGGTTTCATCTGCCTTGAAACACCCAAGCTTGGTCTTAGGCACAAGAAGAGGGCATTCTAGTGGCCAGCTCATAGAAAGAATGTGGGAAGCAGGCATAGGGCTGAGGAAGGAGCTGGATAAAAGGACAAGATGGGAGATTACTTTTTCAACCTTCTTGGAGCTTCCTCTCTAGTGAGAATTCAAGCAGGAAATAGGGAAGACACATCTCCAGTCCTCCGCCAGGACCCAGAGCTGCCATTATAACCGTATCAGCCTGGCATAGAGATAAATCCCACACCTCCAGACAGAAGGCAAGAAGGGGAAAACCTATATGCAGCTTCCGGGGAATAAAGAAAGCCAACAGACTTCCTAATTTATGTCACATTTAAATAGGACCCTTATCCAGGAGGGTAGAGTGTACCTTCGATCCAGGACTTGACAAGGAGACCAAACCTGGGCTACAGAGGAAGATCCTGTCTCAGTTAAATGAATGAATGAATGAATAAACACATAATTGTGTTGTCTTACAGATTAAATTAATCACAATGTCTTTCTTTAAAAAAGAAACCTAATTTTGTTTGGATCTTTAATTTTATGTGCACGGATGCTTTTTCTGCATGTATGTCGTGTGTGTGTGTGTGTGTGTGTGTGTGTGTGCGCGCGTGTGTGTGTGTGTGTGTGTGTGTTGCCCACAGAGGTCAGAAGAGGATATTAGATCCCTGGAACTGGAATTATAAACAGTTGTGAACTATCATGTGGCTGCTGGGAACCAAATCCAGGCCCTCTATAAGAGTAGCATGTGTTTCTAACTGCTGAGCCATCTCTCCAGCCTCAAGTATGTCTTTCTTGATGCACATTTACACGTTGTTTCAATCAATTGATTACTCTTAAGTAAAAGTAAGTGCATTTGAAAGTACATGGTACAGAGGTGAGAAGACCTACTGGGCCAGGGGAGGGAGGAATAGTTAAAAATGATCAGACTGCTTCAGGAAAGGTCTACAGAGAGGGACAGCTGTCCTAAAGACAAAAAGCCTTGTTCGGTCTCACTCTGCTGCCAGGACTCAAGCTACTGTGTGACTTCATGACTGAAAAGATAGATACAGAGAAATTGTCTACCCTTGCCCTCAGGAAGCAGCAGCCAGGCTCAGGACAGTGTGCTCATCCTATCCTCCATCTTGGCCTCCACTAATGTGACTGCAGGCACTGTCCTGGATATTCTAGAACAAAGCTAGGAGGTTTGCAGAGCAATGCTCAAACTTCTCCCTAGGCTTGGGAAGCCCATCCCAACTTGCTTGCACATACTATGCCAGAAGTATCCCCACAGGGCACTGTCCTTGTGCTGTGTACCCTGCTCTGCTGAACTCCATGCCAGCCCCAAAGGCGATCCACTGTCTTAGCTCATGATACCAGAGTTTCTGGGATTGTCCTTCCCACTTCAACTCCTACACTTCTTTCCTAATCTGTAGCAAATTCACTTCCACCTTCTTCCATGATCCTTCTACAGACTTCCTGCTTCTCTCTCTCACCATGTCTTGTCATTGGGTTGGAAGGTTTGTTACCTTTTGCCTGGAGTCCTAAGCCACTCCTTCCTAAAGAATGGGAAATAAGACACAGGTCTTCCCAAATAAGACAAGGGTCTGGGAACTATTTGTAAGTGAATTCAAGAATCCCAGTGAGGAATTGAGGAGAGTGAGACTTAACTGGAAGGAAAGCAGATAAGAGAGGATACACACACACACACACACACACACACACACACAGAGAGAGAGAGAGAGAGAGAGAGAGAGAGAGAGAGAGAGAGAGAGAGAGCGAGAGCTCAGCTTTTGGGAGAATCCTTGAGGAGATCTGTGACCTCAGGCTCAGGGTTGGCTCAGGACAAAGCAGCTGGATTGCCTACCCTTCCTGGACCACAATCCTGGGGCACTGGCTGCCTGTAATTTCTACTTGTTCCATTATTGACCCAGGCGATCTCCCCTGATGTCTACAAAGCCTTCAGACAGTGAGGCTGAGAGCCACTGGGATCATCCACCACAACTACCTAGACCAAGAAGCCAAAAGAAAATAAATAGCACCTGCTGTGTGCATTTGTGATATCCAGGGGTCCCCTGACTTGCCCACGTTTTTTTTTTTTTTTTCATTTGCTGGGGTCAACCATACTCTGAAAATATGAAATTTGAAAGGGGAAATTTCAGAAGGAAGTAATTCCTAAGTTTGGAATCAGGTATCACTCTTTGGCTTACTGGAAGAGCCAATAGCACCAACTACTAAGTGAGTGATAAGCAGGTAGTGCATACAGTATAGATCCACCAGATGAAGAGGGACAATTACTGTCTTCGGCAGAATCGAGCAGGATGGCATGAGACTCATCATACTGGCCACAACCGTTCCCAGGAGCTCACTGAAGACTCTCAACAGTAGTCTCATGCTGTGTCCATGTTGCTATGTTGTTCACCTCACTTGTCTCATCCCAGAGACACTGTATCACCTCACATTAGCCTGAAAGAAGGGTGAGGAAGATATGGTGTGTGAGTGAGAGACACTGCATTCATGACTATTATTTTATTGTATTGTTATAATTCCAATTTTAGTGTCATAGCTAATAACTTCAATGTGCCCAATCTATGTGTTAAATTTGATCATAGTTTCTATAGAAGCTGCAGTTATGTGTCACTTCAAGCATCCACCGGGAATCTTGCAAAGTATTTCCCATGGAGGAGGAGATAACTGTCATGTCTTAGATGTGGGCTTCGCTTCTCTGTTGTGTTAGATTTCCATCATTGAGACAAAGGCCAAGAGAAATGAGTTAGATGAAGGCTTTCCTTTACCTCATGGTTTCAGAGGGTTTGACCCATGCTGGCTGGCCTCAGTGAAGCAATATCACATGGAAGAAGGGCATGGTGAATCACCTGACAGGAGCCACGAAGCAAAGAGGAGTAACAGGGAGGAGTAACAAGACACAGCCTTTGAAGGTTTGCCCTGCCTGTCACTTTCTCCAGCTCGGCCCCACCTCCCACTTTTCTATAGCCTCCCCATTCTACATTTAGGTTTGGAATTCAATAGTGGATTAGTCAGAGCCCTGTGATCTAACTGTCTCAGGAAAGGCTCTCAGAGACACGCCCAGAGGTATGTTCGACTAATCTCCTAGGTGTCTTTCAATCAAACCAAACTGACAAGCAAGATTAATCATCACAGCAGACTGTCTAAGAACCTTGTGGCCAAGACATTGCCCTTCCTCCTCTTTGTCTTCTTCCTTAGCTTTGCAGATGGAGAATGCCTGACAGTTAACCTTCTGAATAAAACCAGGACAATTGTGAGCAGAGGACTTTACCCAGTACCCGAGTCAAGTGCTGAACTGGGCATGAGGCAGAGTTTAACACATCCATCCTGGGTGTGGCAGCAATTCCCACCTCACAACTCAGCAACAGGTCACACAGAACTGTGTAGGCACTTTAGACTCTCCATGGAAATGATCCAAAGGTTCTGTCAGTTGCTGGGCCTTCAAAGACAAGGATTCTGACTACAGTCAGGAAGCCCTTGCCTTCTATCAGCTCAATTCTGATCCATCTATGGAGACAGAAAGGAAAGGCAGAATGCTAGAGAGCTGCCATGGACATGGAGATAGGCAGCCAGAGTGGTAACTGCAGGGCAGGCTGCTGCTACAGTTCTTTCCACCATCAGGTCAGAGGCTGAGGCCAGCTTTTGCAAGAGACTCCAACCAAGCTGCTTGCAGAGTTAGGCTCTGCCTGACTCACTCCTCTCCAGTTGTCCTGGGGCCATGGGCTAAATGGCTACACACACGTACACACAGACACACACACATCGCACAGAGAGAGAGATTATATATACACATATAATATACATATACACATATATATACATGTATATACATATATACACACATATGTGCACATATATAATAAATATAATATGTATAATATAATATAATATAATATAATATAATATAATATAATATAATATAATATAATATAATATAAATGAAAGAAAGGTCTTTACAGGTATGCTTGAGTTACAGATCTCCAGACAAGGCCATCCTGCATTGTTCAAGTAAATCCAATGCCATTTTGGTGCTCTCTCTCTCCCTCTCTCTCTCCCCCACCCCACACACCTCAGGTCAGCTCAATGTCACTTTTCCTTCCCCAGACTTAGGTTTTCCCAAGGTATTGGTCACCGTCTAACATGCTATAAATGGACTGAAGTCTGTGCCTGTACGTGTCTGAATGCGTGCATACATGCATGTTTGTGTATATACAGGTGCAGGGGTGTGTGCAGGTACAGTCACATGCTTATGTATGTGTGTAGACTAGAGGAGAGCCTCAAGCAGAATTCCTCAGTTGCCATCCACCTTACTGTTCTAAGCTAGGGTCTCTCATTGGCCTGGAATTCACCAGGTAGTGGTGGATAAATGGCACGTGAGCTCAAGGAATCTGCCTGCCTCCTTTCCAGCCTCGGGATTCAAAATGCACAGTAGCAACATTCTGGAAGAGCATTCAGTGTTCTTAACTTCTGAGCCATCTTTCCAGTACCTTCCTAATTTTAATTCCACACAATGGCTTTTGTGGGGATGGGGAGTCTGGAGATCAAAATTAAGTCTTCCTGTTATGAGGCCAGCATTTTACCAACAGACCTCCCCCCAGCATGCCCAACCCCGAACCACATTCTTGGGCTCAGTTGTTTTCACTATTTGTAGTCTCTACTGAAAATTAAGCTCCATAAAAATAAGCTCTAATGATATTTTATTTACTATTTTGTACATCATTATTTCTCAACACATAGAATGGAGGCCAACTCATAGTAGGCCTCTGCTTAGTTGATCAGTGGACGATGGTCTGAACACAGAACACATTCTACAGTGCCGGATACATACATGGCTGCCTGCTTGTAGCAACTATACTTCTTTTGGTCTTTGGAATAAATAGCTCAGGGAGACGACCTTATTGGTTAATTTCTTGCAGAAGGCAGAGAGTGAGGAACATTAAAGAGCAGAAATAATTTATCTGAGGTCACACAGTGGTGGAAGTCAGATTCAAACTTAGAACCATATGACTGCAAGCCCCACCTCTTCTCCAATACACACCCACAGGTGGTGGGGTCATCTGGAGGTTGGTGAGGGCATGGAGCCAGTGTCATGTGCCATGAAGAACTAGTTACAAACCACCTAATCTGGGTTGCGTGCCTAAGATCTGTCTACCCTCTATGCTTGTGGAATTAAAATTAGGAAGGTACAAGAGAGATGGCTCAACAGTTAAGAGTACTGGATGCTCTTCCAGAAGACCTACTTCAACTCCCAGCACTCCTAATGGTCACTCATGACTGATATTCCAGTTCCAGAAGATGTGGTGGCTTCATCTGACCTACACCTGTGTCAGTTGCATTTATATACAAGCAAGGGAAACACTCATACTAATAAAAGAAATCTTTTTTAAAAAGTAGGAAGGCATTTCCCTGTTAAATCATATGTCCCTAAGTCACTATTTCCAGTATTGTAGACACAGCCACCCCACAAATATAGGCCATAAGCTTATAGGGCTTGCTGCTCTATTCTTATTGCCTGGCCCACTGGTGCCAGTAGGGGAACCTGCCCCTTGGGGGAAAGTTCTGGGCTCACTCGAAACCTTTTATCTCATTAAAATAGCATTCTTCTGGGTACAGAAGTATACTTGTCCTATACCACAGGCAGCCTGGAAGCGATGACACAACAAGAACCACCTTTAGTCAAAGGTAACAGAGATAGAAGGGCAGGAATCGCTACATACTTACTCTGGCTTCCCAACACTACTAGCTAAGGGCAACTCAGGCCTACATTCCTCACTGCTTTCCAGAAGGTTCCCAGCAGGTCTGCGCCTCACTTACCCATTGCTCACACTGTTTATAAGCTTCTCTTCCTTTCCTGTCTCACTTGTGCACCCACTTACTGGGCTGCTGGGACCTCTTTGCAAATAAACACCTTGCATCTTTGAAAGAAGACAAACTGGAGCATTGGTCATGAGCACTGAGCTAGCAGTTGGAGACTTGGGGCAGATCAAACTGTGCTGAGGATCCCAGAGTCCCAATCATGGAAGGATCTGGAAAGGCGGCTTCCTCTGTCATGTGGTGCTCCCTCTTGCAGTGCTGATCAGTGGTGCACACACAAGGGACATGCCTGGAGGATGACATGATACTCCAGTTCATGTCACTACTTCATTTCTGAAAACACCTCCGGGTCTGACACACAAGCAAGAAAAGTCAAGTTCCCGTAGCTCACCAGAGTTATCCTACAGAAATCATTCTGAGTTTAAAACAGGTTCAGTCATTTTTTTTTTTAATCCCATGAATCTCTAACTGCTCATTAGGGTGCTAGGTACAATATCACTTGTCACACAAACCAGGATTTCACATGGGGCCTCTGACCTGACCACCAAAATGTGGCCCAAATCTGCTGTCCCTGAAGCCACCATCTAAAAGGCACAGGCTCCAAAAGGTACATCCATGAAGTGTGCCCCCAAAACATTTTTAGAGTTTTTATTTATCTATTTAGAAATTGTATGTATGTGTGGTTTTGCTTGTGATCGCAGTGCTCTTAGAGACCAGAAGAGGTGTCCTATCTCGTGCAGCTGGAGTTACAGACGGTTCTGAGCCACCTGATGAAAATGCTGAAAAGCCAACTCTGGTCGTCTGTAAGGTCAGAGAGTGCTCTTAACTACTGAGCCATCTCTCCCACCTACCCACTCCTCCAAAGTATTTTCGAGTGATAGAGGCCACCAGTTAACTGGTAAATGCCTCCCTGAAGTGTCTCACTCAGAGGACCACACTCAGGAACCAGAAGCAGCTGTGGAGTGGTGGTTTTTAATTCAAGGTTTCATTATCTTAAAATTGTACCTTTCTCTCCTTCCCTCTCTTTTTAAAGTTACTAATGTTAACCCAAACAGACAGACAAAAAGATGGAGAAGTCACTACATCCCCAACATGGTCCCAAAGCACACTAATGATTGGCTCCTTCCACTCAGCTGGCTGGCATGGCGTTGTCCTCAAGAATGTGAGGTGGCTCTGAGCTGACTGTTCAGAAAACTCAATGCCATGTGGCCGAAGCCAGGACTGATCCAGCAGTCTGTCAGAGTCCAGCCCTTCTTAACATTCTTGGCTCAGTCTGTGGCCTCTGCAGACCTCCTCTACCTGGCAGCCCAGAGCTCTGGAATTGCAGGTCCTGGAAGCTGGGAACTCTTGGACTCCTCCAGGTTTTGCCAAAGTATCTTTAGTGCCAGCATGGAGATTGGTGCCAGGGACAGTGTTTCTGGCTGCTTCAGGCTTTTCCATCTAGCCTACCCCATGATCCATGCAGAGACCACCTGGGAAGGCCCTGTTGTCCGGTTCTCCTCCCTGGAGAGGGAAAGGCGCCCTTGCTGCTTTGCAGCTGCAGCCTCCAAAGAGTCTCCAGAGACTGTAAGATAGCGTGACCTTCACATGCCCGGTAGCCTGAGTTGATCCCCAGGAAGAGGCCGGAAATCTCCTCCTGGCCTTTGCTGAGCAGCCAGCCAGGTGCCCTCACAGCACAATTGGGAGGCTGAACTTTGTTCCAGAGCCTGAGTTTCTCCGTTCTTGTTTAATTCACTGGGAGCCCGGGGCTGGTGGAATGGTGTTCTAAGATCAAAGAGAGAGGGAAAGGGCTTCCCTGGAGGCACATCAGGCCTCTCTGGGAATGAAACATTTTCTAATCCAGGAAGTAAAAAATCCTGCATTTTAGACAGTGATTAAAGATGAGATATTCTAAGTCTCTGAGGTCTGGGGTGAAAGAAGAGTTTGAGGCTTTTGGGGGGGAGTTGCCCTTCCCCAGTGCCACCCAATGCTAAAAGGGGCAAGTTGTATTTTGCAATTCAGCATCCTCAGAGGTCAACACCATGAAGTGAGCATGTTCGGGCGCACAAAAGCATTCCATAGAAAACCAGGGTCCTGAAAGACCCCAGCCCTCTTTCTGGGGCTCACTTCTATCCAGGCCTCTCTCCAGGCTTTTCCAGGCAGGATTCCTAAAGCAAAAGAACTCATTCATTCAGCAAATATTCAGTGAAGCACTATTCTGCGCCAGGCAGTGGAAACACAATGAGGCAGAGCTCAGATGCAGCCTGCCCCTGCAAGGGTGTGCAGTGTGTGGAGCAAAGAATCCTAAATAAAGCAGCAGTCTATGCTGAAGGAAGATGCCATGTGCATTTCTGCCATAGGGTGTGAGCTAGTCCTGGGGATGAAGAAAGCTTGATAGATGTAGACAGTGATCCTCGATGGGAAAAAAAGGGAACCACCAGCAGAGGAGAGCCATCCAGAGCCTATTCCTGCAGATCAAGTTCACAGTGATTGACACCAGTGAAGTACCACCTCCCACCCTCATCCCCATGCATGTTATGACATTACAGGAAAGCAGTCAGGAAAACAAAAACAAAAACAAAAAACAAAAACACCACACCGGAAAACTCCACAGGACAAACAGCCTAGTTTACTCCCTCAGATACGTGGCAAGGAAAGAGAAACAGCTTAAGAAAAACAGTTTCATATGTGCATCCTTATCTGGATACTAACACAGACTATCCACTTCAAAATAATCACGCTGGGGTCTGGAGCGATGGTTCGGTGGTTAAGAGCACGCACTGCTCTTGCAGAGGACCTGAGCTCAGTTCCCAGCACCCACATAAAATGGTTCATGATCTTCTGTGATTCCAGCCCCAGGGACTCTGATCCCCTATTGCCACCCCAAGAGTGCCCACAGTCACATGCACATCCTTATAAAACAAGAACACACCACATCAGATGTAATATATAGTTAATAAAATATTACTTAAATATAGTCAAATACTAAGTATCTTAAAATAAATAACAAATCTTTTAAAAACTATTAAAATCATGATCTTATCAAGGAAACAATCAATGAAGCATCCACTGGATACCTGTAGCTACTTAGGGAGTCTTAAATATTTGTTGACATAATAATGGCGTTTGTTGTCTTTTTGAAAGTCGCTCCTCTTTTAGAGATAAATTCAACAATATTTTGTAGGGCTGATGATGTAATGCTGCAATTTGCTTTGCTTCCTATGTGAAGAAGAGTTGATAAGGATACAGAGAAAGCAAGTGGCCATGAGATGTCCATTGCTATAGCTCAATGTTAGGTAAAAAGCGGAGCTTTGCTGTGGTTTAGAGAAGGTTTGAATATACCCCTCAAGGGTTTATGTCTTGGAAGTTTGGTCTCCATTGTGATGCTGGGCAGGGTGATAGAGCCTTTGACAGGAGGACCTAGTGGAAGAGAAACACTTGGGAAAGAATTAATAAAGTTATCCTGGTAACCCAGGAAGGTTCCTCAAGGCTGAGTTTTCATGAAAGGACAAGTTGGGCCCACACTCTGGCTTCCTATCTTGCCTTGTGATCCTTCACCCTTTTGTACCCACTGCCCACATGGTGATGCTCTACCACAAGACCGAAGTCCAAGCCAAGCCAAAGTTATCACAACACCCTTGAACCTCCAGAAGAAAAAAAAAAAAAAAGGAAACTAAAAAATCTTCTCTTTGGACCAGCAAGATGACTCGGCAGACAACAGTGCTTATTACCAAATATAATGTCCTGACTTTATCCTCAGGACTCACATGATAGAAAGAGAAAACAAATTCCCATGAGTTGTCCTCTGACTTCCACATGAACACTGCCTGTGATGTGTATTTGTCACAGCCTCTGCCAAAACAAATAAATAAATGTAATGGGGGGAAAAAGAAACTATATATTTATTACCCAACTTTTGGTATTTTTATAGTAGCAGAGAATGCAATAATTGCAATGATATATGTTTGAAATTTCCATAATAAAAGTTTTTCTCAAGGCATATGGGCAAAGCTTACAAGTATACAAAGAGCTATGGGTGGGATTGGGCACCTGGATCTTGCAAAAGAAGATACTGTTTTATGGCAGGGCTAAGGAAGAGAGGCAGGGCTAAACTATGTAGGACCTAGGTGCGTGACACTCGCTCCCTTTGAGTTTCTGAGGTTATTTTTGATCCTCTGGGAAGAAAGAAGTCCAAGACTTCTTCCATGCCTCACCCCCACCATAAGAGAAGGATGGAAGTGAGTAGGTAGGCATGTGGTCTCTAAACACATCCTGAATAGCTGATAAAGGTACCTCTTTTGAGGGGTCCTGATCAGTGTGGGGAACTTCTAAAATGTAATAAAGTCTTAGGCACAGACATGAGACTGGCAGAAACACTGTTTTTGCTTTCTGTGGCCACCATAACCAGCAAGCATGACTTGGGTGACTTCCAGCAATGTGAATTGATTCTCTCTGATGTAAGAAGCTAGACGTATAAGGTAAGTGTCTGTCAGGGTGTCCATGCGCCCTTGGAAGGCTCTGTGGAAGAGGCCTGGCTCACCTCATCCACCAATACCTGCAGTCTTTGACTTTTACACACATCATTCTGTTCTCTACTGTCATCTTCTTCCCTCTGTTAAGTTTCCAAGTTTCTCTCCTCATAAGGACGTCATCACTGGATGGCAGGCCCACCTTATCACAATATGATCTGCAGACACCAATTTATAAATGAGAAGACCACAGCCCCATATGCCAGAGAGTACTGATGGGAGCAAAGCATGGAAGTAGTCTGGTTGAGCAGGGATCCCAAAGCAGCAACTCTCAGAATGTCCTTTAGAAGTGTGACGAATTCCAGAACAAAAAGTGGCTCCTGCTTCCTGGTTATTTATCACTTACCTCTGCCTGGAAGCTACATGTGAGGACTTAACTGGATGTGGAAGAAACCTGTGGTCATGCCAACTAGACCAACTACCTCACTGCCCCTCAGTTTCTGCTTTAAATCCTTTATAAAGCCTCCAGAATAGTTAGCATCTTGATGGTGTTTCATTCCCAAGGCGCTCTCTCTCTCTCTCTCTCTCTCTCTCTCTCTCTCTCTCTCTCTCTCTCTCTCTCTCTCTCTCTCTCTCTCTCTCCTGTGACCCTGTATTAAATTTCTCTCTAAAAGTTACCCTTTGTGCTCTGGGAATTTTATTCTTTAAATTCAAGAACCCCCAAACCACTGGTTTAGAGTGTTTTTGTTAGCCATCAAGTTTTATGGGACCCTAGCTCCTGAGCTTAGTCCATTTGAAACATGAGGAAAATCCTCCAGCAAACTAAAACTACCCCTGATTTTTCCCACTAAGAGTTTCACATAACTTTTGCTGGGTACAATTCGCATTCAGCACAGTGTCAGTGGATCCTGGAGACAAACATCAGTGGATCCACTTGGACTTCCCATTAACTCCTCAGGGTCTTCCACTTTTCCTAAAGTCTCAGTGGATCCTAGAAGTCTGGTGAACAACAAGGTTCCCTTAAATCAATTTTGTTGGTGACCAGTCACTACAGAAGAGTATCCAAGAATTGACCAGGCACTGATCACATGACTAACTCCTGCAGAGGCTAGTGCAGGAGGGTTCTACAGATGTAACACTGGTACAAGGCAGATGGCGACAGTAGACAACCACCTCGACTACTGAGCATCATCAGGAGGAAGAACCTGAAATGGTCATCTTTGTACGGACTGTGGCATGGAAGGTCATGGGTTTATTGCTTATCAGACAGTCTACAAAAGTTCTTATGAGCTAACATCAAAGGAAACTTTAACTTGACTCTCTGAATTGAAGTATTGTGGGAAAAACTGAGGGGGCCCGCAGTGGCAGCAGCAGCCCAGGGGCCCAGGACCTGCGAGGTGGAGGCTGCCTGTGTCTCCTACCGGAGGAAGGTCCCTGGTTCCAGTGGCTAGAGGCTTCGGTGGTGGCAGGCCCGGCAGGCCCCAATGACACGAGGAAGTCCTTGGTTCCAAAAGGGTTTATTGGCATGGCAGATGGTAGATGGATCTGGATGTACCCCCCCAAACTCAGGGCAGACCTGGGTTAAGTAGGGAGGGAGAAAGCGGGAGGTTCTGGGGAGGAATGGTTAATTGGCTCCGCCCTCTGACCTAGGGCCTGAGGCCTGTAGTTACACCCTCTACCTGTGCACTTTGGGAGGGGCTGTAATGGCCTACGTGACTGAACAATGTAGGTCTATGGAAATTAGACTGCTTTTCAGGACCCTGAGTTCTGGGGGCGTGGCCGAACTCCTGCCGTTTCTCCCTTGGAGTCTCGGGGTTCTAGGCCCATGCCCAGCCAAGAACCAGGATACCCTTATGCAGTCCACAAAGTATAACCCTTCAAAAGATACATTGATAGGCTTTTCATAGATATAATCAAAGTAAGATGAATTCAGTCGTAGCTTAAATCCAGTTAGTGACTAGAATCTTTTACTGAAGACAGAAATGTGGACACAGTCATCCAGAGGAAGGTTGTATGAACACAGGTGGAGACCAGGCACCAGGACTGCTGACAATAGGAACCTAGAACAAAGGCCCAGAACAAGTTTCCTGTAGCATCTCCAGAAGGAAACACCATGCCCCCAACACCTTCATTCCCAACTTCTGCTTTCCAGAGCTGGAAGAGAACCAAGTTTGGTCTCAATTGTTACAGCAGTTCCAGGAGACTTATACACTCTCTGTATGCCTTTCAGTGATTTCAGGACAGGAAGAGCTCCTTTGATCCCAGGCCCCATGATTCCTTTGACTGTGATTCTACAAAGGCACTGCTGTACACACACACACCACACACACACACACACACACACACACAGAGAGAGAGAGAGAGAGTGAGAGACAGAGAGAGACAGAGAGAGACAGCGAGAGAGAGAGAAAGCCCATTTGTAACTGGTTTATCAAATTCAGGCAAATAATCACAACATTTAGCATCATATCTGTAATCCACTGGAACCATCATCATGGCTGTGCGTGAATACCAGCTTTGAGGACTCAGGGTGGGATCAGGGTGGAATCTGTCACTTCTTTCTTTCTGTCTGACAGCAGCTTCTACTTTCCTGGTGTCCACAAGTGGGATGGAGAAGGGGGAAAAGGGTACAGCAAGTGGACATAGCAAGTCTCCCATTAGATGACATCTTGGGCCTTCCCAGGACTTGATGAAGACCTTGGCTCTTTCAGAGGAGTTCTGTGGGATCTTCTGGATCTCCAACGTCATCTTCCCATGACAGTCCAGGCTGCCCCTTCTTGGAGTGAGCATTCCCACTGCTTTTAGTGTGTCCCACTTGCATAGATATTTGGAATCAGACACACTACCATTGTGCTACAAAGCCAAAGCCAGCTTGTAGGGGCATTTCATTTCAAAGAAGTCCGTTTACTAGTCCTACAGGTCCTAGGACAAGAATTCAGTGTGAGTCACCTGTCTGGGAGGAGATCCAAATATCCACCATTGTCCTGTCAACATACAGGAGGGCAGGCATTTACTTCATAGAGCTCTCTCTCTCTCTCTCTCTCTCTCTCCCTCTATCTCTCTGGGTGGTATGTGTGTGTGTGTCTGTGTGTGTGTGTGTGTGTGTCTGTGTGTGTGTGTGTGTCTGTGTGTGTCTGTGTGTATGCCCAGGTCATAGTGCATAGATAACTTCCTGAACCAAATCCCACTAAGCCTTCCAAATGGAGTGCTGATATAATTTGTCATAGGCCCCCAGGAAACATCATGTCCCCCCACCACACATCCACACCCACTTTAATACACTTCTCTTGGTGGGCCCTCAGACATCAGAAAGAAACTGGTTCTCACCAAAGAAGCTTGCTTACAGAAAACTCCAGTGTCTCCTCTCTTCAATCCTTTACATACTTCTCTGGATTCAGACCCCTTTGACTACTTTTTTGATATTTCCTTTGGGAAAAAAATCTGAAGTTTGCCCATCTGTTGGAATTTATTAGCTATTGTCTAGGGTGCCCCCAAGTAAAGCACACAGTTTGGGCCCTAGCTTGGAGGTTGAGTTCTAGACATACCACTGGTCTCCCACTTCCACGCCACCTGAACCCTGCAACATGTCCTCCCCAAGACCCATTTTTAACAGGGCACCAGAGATGCCCACTGGTACCCTCTGTGGCACAATGAACTCTCTCGGGATCTTTCCATAGGCCTCAGTCCAAATTGAAGGACTTCTGGCCTGGGGACAGCCTAAAAATGGTACTGGGTGGAATAGTGACCTCCCACACACTCAAAAGATATGTCCACCTAAAGGCTATGAATGTGGACTTATTTGGATAAGAGGTCTTTGCAAATGTAAGGATCTCAAGGTGAGATCATCCAGGATTAAGGCAAATCCCAAATCCAAGCATTTGTCCTCAGAAAAAAGAAAAGACTGCAACAAGCCCAGAAAGAAGGTGACAGTTTGCCAACAGCCTCCAGAAGTCAGGAAAGAGGCTTAGAAAAGAATCTCTCTCAAGGCCTCCAGGAGAGTGCAACTCTACCTTCACCTCCATCTCAGATTTCTGGCCTCCAGACCTGGGAGATGATCAATTTCCGTTGTTTTTAGCCACTCAGTTAATGGTAATTTGATATAGCAGCCCAGGAAACTAATCAAAGAGAGACTGCCACTGGTGTTCCCCTTGTCTTTCCCCTCTCCCTCTCATGCAGAGAGTTTCTTTCTCTGTTACTGCCTCTGTTTTCCACATTTCCAGGAAGACCTAAACCAGTTAGCTGCCCTACCAACTTCATGGATATGTTCCAGCCTTTGACATGTGTGCTCGGTGACTATGACTACAAGTGGATTCTTTTCTTCAGCTTCTCCAGTCCCACCCCACCCCCAATCAATGTTCTCTTCTTGAGGTTTCCCCTGACTCCAACCTCATGTTAAACCCACATACCCAAGATTCATGTGACTCTACCAAGTGGCCAGAGGTCTAGTGTCCTTTAAAGCAACCAACAGACTCATTGGAACCCTGTTAGGTTCTGAACACTGTGCCAGCTTTGGGACATTAATGATAAACAAGAAAGACAGTTGTCTGCCCTTAGGCAGATCTCAATGAACTGGTCTTTTATTTCAGGCCCTAGGGGAACACAGCCTGAGGCTGACAATCTGACCTCTTTCTCCTGTACAGGAAGCCATCACTTCATGACCATACCATCTTTCTATCAGCCATCAGGTGAATAGACTCAGCATTTTAAAGTAACAAAAAATAAAGGTGAACCTGGATATGGCCACTCATGCCTTTAATTATAGCATGCAGAGGCAGAGATGGGATTGGTACAAATTTGAGTCCATCCTGAGCTATATAGGGAGTTAAAGGCCAATTTAGGCTATATAATCTGACTCTTTTCTTTGTTTTTTTAAAAAAAGTATACTTGGAGCTAGATCAATAGTTCAGTGGTTGAAAGCATTTACTGCTCTTTCAGAGGATCCAGATTCAGTTTCCAGCATCCACATGGCAGTTTACAATGGTCTGTAACTCCAGTTCTAGGGGATCAAGAACCCTCTTCTGGTCTCTGGGGACAACAGGTATGTGTGTGGTGCATGTAGAGAAGACACTCATACACATAAAAATTTTTTAAGTATTTAAGAATTCTAGACCCCCAAGAAAATAAAATCAGGATTCTATAAAGTGCATGGAATTCCAAAAGGATATTCTAAAAGACTGTTTGGGTACATTGTGTCCTTCTCAAATCCTCTGTTAGTGCTGACTTTGAGAACCTCAGGATGTGACATGTGGAAACAGTATTGTTGATGAGTCTGCTGGCTAGTTTTATATCAACTTGACACAAGCTAGAATTATCTGAAAGTATGGAACCTCAATTGAGAAAATGCCTGCATAAGACTGAGCTGTAGAGTATTTTATTAATTTGTGATCCATGGGGGAGGACACAGCTCATTGTAGGTGAAGCCACCCTTGATCTGATAGTGGTCTTGTGCTTGATGAGAAGGCTGAGCAGGTCAGGGGAGCAAGCCAGTAAGCAGCACCTTTCCATGGCCTCTGCATCAGTTCCTGTCTCCAGATCCCTGTCCTATGTGAGTTCCTGCCTGCACTGCTTTTGATGACAGTCTGTTATATAGAACTGTGAGAGAAATAAACCCTTCTCTCCCCGAAATTGTTTTTCGTCATAGTGCTTCAGCATAGCAATGAACACTAAGACCATGATCAAGTGAAGACAAAGTAGGTCTTTATCCAGTGTAACTATTGCTCTTTTAAAATGGGAAAATTGGCACTCAGATGCATACACAGAGGGGAGATGATAAGAAAATACAATGGTCTCCATCTACAAGTCAATGAGAAAGTTCTAGAACAGAGCCAAAATGGAACCAACCCTATCAAACTCCTGATTTTTGTACTTCTGTCCTCCAGAACTGTGAAATATGTTTACACCCAAGCTGTGGTACTTTTTGTTACAGCAGCTCTAATGGACAAATACACTGTGATTGTTGGTTGTGACGAGACTAAGGGGGCCTCTGGTCCTTGGTGATCATCGAAAAAGCAAAGAAATTGAGACAGAAACCTGGGGCCCCTGAAATGATGCTCTCGTGAGCATCAGGTGTTTTGCAAATTCCCTCAGCAGACAGGGAACAGCTTGAGATTCTGGTGTACCTGGTTTCACATCTGGGCTGTTCAATGTGGCAGCTGTAGAGTTCAGCCCAGATTCTTAGCTTCTTCCCATGAAAAACAGAAATACAACACGCTTCGCAAGCTTGACAGCATAAAAAGCAGTTGACCCAGGCGTAGGCCACAGGAGGTGCCCTTTGTGGACTATTTGGGAATGGATTCCCCCAGAATCAGATCCTGAATATGGATCGGAGTGCAAGTGATTTCCTTGGAAAGGACTCTGAAGTGTTCAACAGAGAAGTATTCAAATGACTTAAGGGATGGGGATGGCTCAGCCAGTAAAGTACTTGGCATGTGAACATGAAAACCTGAGTTCATACCTGCAGCACCCACATGAAAAGCCAGGCACTTACTTAATAACCCCAGTGTTAGGGAAGCAGAGACAGTAGGATTGTCAGAGCTCATCGGCCACAGTGTATTGAAGTCAGTTATCTCCAGATTTAGTGAGAGGCCACTTCTCAAAACAAAAAAAGAAAAAAGAAAGAAAGAAAAAAAAGGACAGTGGTTGAGGGAAATATCTGACATCAACCTGTGTCATTCATACTCATACATGTGCATCTACATACACATTATGTGTACACATGCACGTGCGTGCACACACACACCACAAATAAATAAAAATAAAAGTGGCACAAGGCACATTATTAAGCCCCTTATAACAACAATGACAAGAATGCAATCCCATAAAGAAGCAGAGAAAGGGTACAGACTAGTGCCTGAGCTACCCTGCCTGTAGGGGGCAGAAGCTGGGATAATTACCCACCAGTACCCAACAGGCATCAGCTGAAAGCTGCTCTTGAAACAGTGTGGAATCCTTCTTGCTGTTGTAATATGTTCTCCTGAACTTTGAGCCTTAAAGTGACACAGACATATTATTAGCTCCTAGACGTCAGCAGAGCAAAATGGATCGCCAGGGCTGTGTTCCTTCTGGAGACTCCAGAGGAGAGGAGAATCCGTTTCCTTGCCTTTTGCAGCTTCCAGACAGAGGTCAGGCATGTACTTTGGCTTTTGGCCCATGTGTTAGTCAGCTTTCGATCACTATGACAAAATATCCAACATGATTCACTTATAAAGAGAAAAGATTTATCTTGGCTTGCAATTTCGGATGTTCCTATCCAAGATCAGATGACCCATTGCTTTGAGTCTCCAGTGGGTGTCCCAGATGGTAATGTTGAGGACTATATGGCAGAATAAATTGTCTACCTCATGACCAGGAAGCAGAGGGGGAAAGGAGGAGGAAAAGGAGAAAAAAAAAAAAAAAGACAAAGCAGAGTCGTGTAAGGACTTCCTACTAGTTCTCACTTCTTAAAAGTTTTTGCTTTGCATTCCAATAGTACTGAACTGGGGACCAAACTTTTACCACAGGAGCCTTTGGGCAGATGACATGTCCAACCCACGATGGAGCCCATGTAGTACTCTGGTCTATGGTAGTATTGTCACAGGTCCTTTTCTGCTTCCATTGTCAAGTCGCATTCTGGCTCTCCTGCCTCCCTCCTATAAAGGCCCACCCTAAGCTGAGGGAGTAGCTGTGGGTAGACTACCTATGTGACATACATGAAGCCCTGGCTTTGATCCAGCACCCCATAAAATCAGTCATGCTGGTACATGCCTGTAATCCAAACACTCAATAGGAGTAGGCAGGAGGGATCAGAAATTCAAAGCCATCCTTGGTTACTAGTGAGTTCAAGACCAGTCTGAGCTACATAAGATCCTGCCTTGAAAGTGTCTTTTAAATAAAGCCCCACGTGGATAATCTGATGTAAGCTCCCCATCTCAAGAGCCTTATTTAGTCACATCTGCAAGCCCCTTCTACCATCAAGTACCAAAAGCACAGGTCTCAAGACTAGGACATGTATGTTCTTAGGGACTATTATTTGGTTTACCACACCAGATCTTTCAGGTCTGTTCCACACAAGAAGCGCACCTTCCAGGCTGGGAAACGCGCTCAGATCTGGACTCCAACACACGGAAAAAGTGGTTGTGTGTGAGCAGGGGACTGAGACTAAAAGGCAGAGCCACTGGTGACAGGACAGAAAAGTGAAAGCACATGGGACATGTGACCTGGCAGAGACAGAGCACATGGCCTACAGAGGACACAGAACTCTCAAAGTAAGGATGAGGAAGAGGAATCCATTTTTTAGAACAATCAGCCCTTAAACAGGCTGCATCCTTGAGTAGATACTAGTCCATGAGAGGGATACAGTTTTTCCACAGTATAGCCAAAGAAACTAAGAGTAGTAAGCTACCTGGGCCACACAGTGGAGGAGTGAAAATTAGCTCTTGAATCTCCTCACTAATGCATTACCCAGGGCTGCCATCCCCTACACCACCCCCACCCCTCAGTTATGGCACAGCTTGGAATAGTCTGGAATGAGCCAGGCTCGTGGCCACACATGAGAAGATGCCAGTCTCTTGGTCATATAATTGTCTACCTCTGCGCCTTGGAGTGCCTGGCTGAGCTGCTGGAATGGGAGAAGGGCCCAGCAGGACTGTTGATGAATTCAATTGCTCTCCCAGAAGTTTAAAAATGTAGCTACTATGGCTGAGCATTGTTTATAATCTATCTCTGGTAATTTGCCTCCTACGTGTGTACATGTGAGATCTGTTGCCAAATCCTGTTGATCATTCCTCCCCAATCTCTCACTCCCCCATCTGTCGCCTCTTTTCCCTTTTATCCTAACTCTTAGCTCCCTCAACTCCCAGTTTGTGGTGCCTCTATGTCCTGAGAGTCGCTCCATGCGTTGGGTATCCTACTTCCTAATGAACTCCAGCTGAGACCAGTATGGGATAGGTTGTTAGATCCCCATCCATATTCTTCCACACCTTTCCAGTTTCAATACTGGCAACTGAAATACTGGCAGAGTTTCAATTGCCAGTATTCACATCTCTACTCCTAAAGGGCTTCTCTTTTTTTTGAACCAGAATTTGGAAGTGCCAAGGAAATGGTGCCCTCAGAAAACAGCCCCCAGCAATGATGAGAGAGGGTATCAATGCCCCCAGCTCCTTGTTGCTTACTCTTTTTTTTTTTTTTTTTTTGGTTTTTCGAGACAGGGTTTCTCTGTATAGCCCTGGCTGTCCTGGAACTCACTCGGTAGACCAGGCTGGCCTCGAACTCAGAAATCCGCCTGCCTCTGCCTCCCAAGTGCTGGGATTAAAGGCGTGCGCCACCACCGCCCGGCTGTTGCTTACTCTTGATGACTGAACTGCACACCGGACATCATCTCCCAGAATTTTCCAGAGGATTGAGTTCCTGTGGCTCATTGTAGCAGCTAGTTCTGTAATGCCCTTTGCATTTGCCTTATCTTCTCTGTCTTGCTTCCCCATCCCCCTGCCAGCTCCTATTGCCATTGTCCAAGAAAACTCTGGAGCCTGAATCCATCTCTTGGGTTTGCTTCAGGCCTCAGGCTACTGGCTACTTATCTCCACAGCAACTGATCAGAGAATGCCTCCCCACACACTCAGCCTGAGAGCCAAGGCTCTTCAAGGCTGCGTCCATCCCACGCTGCCAGGAGAGCTTCATTTCTCCATTGTGCATGTGACAGAAGTCGAGGAGCCCTGCTAACATTCTTCCTGGTTTCCCATGAACGTAGCTTTAGTGTCTCTTTGACCTGTACCTCCACCCTCCTCTTCTTAACCTTGCTTCCTCTAGCCTATAAAAATCGCTTTAGAGGTATGAATGAAACTAAAGGGAAGAGTGTGGATCATTGTTGATTGATGTTTGATGCTGATGACAAGGATGGACCTGTGGGACTTATGCTATTCTGCTTACTTGGTAGACATCTGGCATGTTCCATATAGCACAAAGCTAAGAAACTGTATCTGTTCCTGAGTGTTTATCTCTGCCCCCTGTGGTATGTGGGGTGTGTGTGTGTGTGTGTGTGTGTGTGTCTCTGCCCCCTGTGGTATGTGGGGTGTGTGTGTGTGTGTGTGTGTGTGTGTGTGTGTGTGAGAGAGAGAGAGAGAGAGAGAGAGAGAGAGAGAGAGAGAGCTGTGTTCAACAATAGGTATCCTACTCTGCTGCTCTCTGTCTTATTTATTGATACAGGCTCTGTCTCTCACACTGAATCTAGAGCTCACCAATTGGCTAGACTGGCTGTCCAGAGATCCAGAGATCCTCCTGTCTTCCCCAACCTCAGTGTTAGGGTAAAAGGTAAAAGATGTGCACCACTAAGGTTACTGGTATGGACTGCCATGCCTGGCTTGTCCCATGGGGTGCCAAGGATCTGAACTCAGATCTCCACGCTTGTGCAACAAGCACTCTACTCATGAAGCCCTCTCTCTAGCCCTTGTTGACCTTGTTTCTACAATATCCATGCCTCCTGTCTGCTCTGCTCTCGTGCAGAGTGAGTAGAGAAGGCAGGGAACTAACATTACCTGCAGCCACTCTTCACCTGGGTGTATGGAGTGGGTGGATGAACACCCTGGCTCCCTCTCTCTGGAGTATGCAAACTCTGAGGATGTTTCTCACCATCTCCTAGCAGGGCTCATTTAACCCCCAGCTGCTCCTTAGCGGACCTTGTACTACTAACTCCTTCCTTGCCCCTCTCCCAATTCTCTAATTCACTGCTGTGCTGCAGGAGTCTCCTCTCAAATAGCACACCTAGCCACCAATCCTATGCACAGCCCCTCATCAGGAGCAGCCAGTCTTAAACACATCACTTCTTCCCATACCTAAAAGTCCTCCCCTGAACCTCTAGAGTACATCAACTGGACTCTGGAAAATTTAGGATAAACTCTTTAGAATTGGTTGGAAGCATAGCAGGATGGAACCTGGCAATGAAATTAACCTCAAGTTGATGTGCCAAATCTGGATGGACCATGCTTCAGAGTTCCTTCAGTGTAGACTGCCCCCTCTTCAGAGAGTTTCATTTTTCTTCTAAAATCACTATGTAGGTGCCTTGTGCTGACTGGCCAAAGGTAGGAATCTGTATCTAGAAGCTGTATTTTCACAGGTACTGGGTTGAGAATACCTAAGGATACACTTAGAAGGAACTAGGAAGGGATGGGGAAGAGAAGGAGAGTCTGACACTGACACAGTGGCGTTGGGTTTGACAAGTGACCAGTCTCAAGCTCCCACATAAGCCCTGGAGACATTAGAATTTTTCCTTGGAATACTGTTTTTCTCCTAAAGTCTGGACTCCAAGATTCATGGCCCCAGGATCTTCAATGAAGATCATGGGAGTCACCGTGCATCTTGAGAGAATATAAGCAAGAATCTTTGACCATGCACCACCCACTAGTCATCTCCATGTCTCTTTCCTCTAATTTCTAGCCTTCAAAAGTCCCAAAAAGTAGACTTAATAGATGGCTCAGTGGGCAAAATGCTTGATGTGGAAGCATAAAGACCTGAGTTCAGAGTCCCAGCATCCACATAAAAGTCAGGATGGAATAGTAACCTTAGTGCTGAGGGATCAGGAAGAGACTGGCAGACCCAGAAGGCTAGGGTGACCAGTCAATATAGCCTCAATTATGAGCTCCAGGTTCAGTAAGAGATATTGTCTCAAAAAATAAGGCAGAAAAATGATTGAAAGATACACTTGACATTGACTTCTGGCATACACACACACACACACACACAGACACACACACACACCAGGGACTTATCATAAGACTCATGGAGAGATATCTTCCAGAGATCCCAGACTCTGGCAAGTGGGGCCTCCAAGCCAACCTAATAAAGTTTTATGTATTTTTTTTTTTTTTTTACCTTCAAGTAACATGAAAACCAAACACTTGTACAAACTTCCCCAACTTCTGGTCACATTGGTAGGATTGACTTCTAAGAATGAGCTAGAAAAGGCCATGAAACTTGGGCTATTTTCAGACATTTGCACTGGGAGGCCCAAGGCTGCATGTGGAAGGATTGTTTCCCAGTGAGGTACCCATGCTTTACACACCATATGGAAAGACCACGACAAAAAGACAGAGAGGGTGTGAGCATGTAGGTCAAAGGACACAAAACTACAGTTAGAGAGTAAGTTCACTAAGTTGGCCATTGTGGTGACTATATCTAACAACTATGTGCTGTATGTTTGAAATTTTCTGGGAGAGTATATCTTAATTGTTCACACCACAAAAATAAATGATAAATAGGTGAGGTAATATATACATTAAATAGCTTGACTTAGTTATCTACAATTGCTGTGGTTGGAATATGTCTTTCAAAGTTCACCTATACAAAATTTAATCACCAATAAACTGGTACTGAGAAATCATATGTCATGACTGAATTAATGTTATTTATAGAATGGGTTTATTACCATAAGAGCAAGTTAAACACACACACACACACACACACACACACATTTTGCTCTTCATCACAAAATAACACAGCAAGGGAATTTCGGCCAGATTGAAATTTTTCAGCCTTGGACTTCTCAGTCTCCAGAACTAAAAGAAATAAATCTCTATCCTTTATAAATAGCCCAGTCTCAGGCATTCTATTACAGTAACACCAGACAGATGAAGACAATAATATGTACATATATCAAAGCAGTATATTGGATATCATCAATATGCCCAGCTTCCACTTAGTAATTAAAAATAAAGTTTAAATTAAAACAGACAAAAGTAAAAATATCCCAAAGGAGTCTCAGTTTTTCCAGACTGAGATATATAACCAATAGCCAGAATCAATCACCAAAAAAATGTGAGCAAACTGGCCTCCAGATAATTCAGCTTTCAGCTTTTGAGCCAATCCTGCTGAGTCTGAGGGAAACAAAATCTGCCCCAACAGAGCTCTGCCCAAATTGCATATTTATAAGAAAAATGGAGTGTTTTTTTTTAGCTACTGGTTCTGTGGTGGTTTATAAGATGGTAGTAAGTAACAAGAACAAACATCCTTAGCCCCTGAAAACTGTATGGTTGTTGAATTCTCAAGCCAGTTCCAACTGTGGCAGAGATGACCCTGTGTCCTCTGATCTCTATCTCACTTTCTCCCTAGGCTCACAGGAAGACAAAATTTCCCAACAGCTTTAGACTCAGGTGGTCCAAGTCATTGAGTTCTGGACCATATAATATGGTCAGACTGAGATCTGATCTTCAAAGCTATCTATGGTGCCAGCCTGGTTTACATAGCTGATCCTAGGCTGGCCAAAACAACAAAGGCTCAAAAAAACTAAAAGGACAGCACAGCAAAGGATTCCTAGGTTCTAGAAGATGGAAAGATCACACACTTCCGAATCACTTCATAAAAAAACAATATGCCAACTCTCTAGCCACTAATATTTGAAGACTGTTCGTTACAGGAGCTTGTCTTCCCTGAGTAATACATACTTATCTTATTTTCATTTCCAAAGAACTGGATGAGGGAGGGCAGGAAGAATCCTGTTGATCTCTCCCCTTTTATCTTGTGCCTATATTTACAATTATCAATGTTTCTCTCTTGACTTCTTCACTAGACTGTAAAGTCCCTTAGGGCAAATAATATCCCTGAATAACTGTGTATCTTGCACAGACTTAACATGGCTCCCTGCATGTTGTACAGTCTCAGTCATCGCCAACATTACTGGCTGGTATCTATATTTGTAAAAAACTGGGTAAATTTTATATCTATATATTTGGGTCTATACCATAAGATCATGAAGAAGTCATTTCTGCATCTAACTTAAGAAATTGAGTATAAGTCAAGTCATTTTCCCAAGGCTTCCCAGCCAGTGCTGTCTGACTTCAAAGCCTACATTCCTCATCACCATTGCTTGTCTCTGAGCTCCATATAAGTTGTTGGTGCACACTACTTCCAACGTTCAGGAACCAGAAGCTACAGGTCAACCTGGTCAAGAGTTTGAGCCTTCTTTTTTTCTAGAGAGGCTTTCTACTCACATAAACAGTAAAACACCAAGCCTGAGGATTGTCCCATAAAGTGTGCGGGTCTGCTCAGGCCCTAGCCACACAACAGCTACAGAAGGATGCTTGCCCAATATGCCCAGTGTGCCGAAGAAACTTCGGCATCTCTGCATCCTCCGTACAGCCAGCCCAGGCAACCTCAGGGCTGACAAGGGAACCAACCAAGGCATACAGAGGTGGTTCCTAGATAGTCACCCACCCCTGGCCACCCTTGCCCCAAGACTGGCAATAATAAGGTAAACCCATCTAGACAGAAAGGGAGCTTTAGGGGGTGGAGGGGGGTATGAGCACATGTGTGCTTACAGAGATTTGCTTGGAAACAACAACCCCTCACCAAAGATGTTCCCAGTTCTCATTTGCACACACAGTCTTCAAACATCAAAGTGTTTGTTAAGCATAAATATTTTTATTCGCTCCTCTCTTCTCCTCCCTCTCGTCATCTATTCAGACTCTAAGCACAGTGAATGCCAGGAGACCCCTCTGACTCAGAGCCAGCAAGGAATAGGTTTTGGAAAAGGGCATTTCCAGGTCCCAGCGGGCAGCCAGCAGCTGAGCCTGACAGCCGCCAGGGACTTGGCTCCCAGCAGCAGGCTCCTAGCTTGGCGCCTGTTTCTATGGAAACAGGCGGGCCAGATCCGTGGCCATGGAAGCTGTTCAAGTGCTCCCTGGGTATTCCGCCCCCACCCCACCCTGCCATGTCTGCAGAGGGGAGATGAGGGCTTCTCCCAACACTGAATTCTTGGCAACAGAGCAACTGAGATAGCACCTTGCTTGGAGCAGTTATTAACCTCCAGTGTCCCCTCGTTCCTTCCCTGGGTACTCAACATGCCCAGTTTAGCTTTCCCATAGTGCTCACCAGCCTGGCAGAGGACTTAGAGCCCACCCGGAGAGCACAGGTGGGGTCGTGCTCTGGGGAGGAGGCACTGAGCCACCAGGGGCAGCCACTCGTTCTCATCCACTAAAACCCTATGATTAAGTACCTCTTGGCTTCAAGGTTTCCTGTGCCCTGCAGGTCAAATTGTGCTCTGCCTCTTCATTGCTCTGCCACCCCTGTGCTGTGCATCTCTCATTAAACAAAAGCCTTAAACAGAGGCTTTCTGGGGCTCCGAAGTTTGCTCTCAAGGCTGATTTCTGCTGTCAGCCTTCTCCTGAGCCCCTTCTTGGAGAGGTGCCTCTAGGGAGATGTTCTTTGACGCCAGTCCAGGTTCTGCCGGTCGCCTTACTCTGAATCCTAGTCTCCTGCTATAGATCTTCTGGACATTTTGAGGCTTGTTGCAGCCTCCTTACAGATGTGGCCTCCTGAGGTAGGGCTTGATCCAAGCTCTGCAAAGTTCAAAGGATGCCCTGGGCTTTGCTGATGGGGCTCGAGAGAATGAAAACCCTGCTCAGCGTACGAGGTTGAAATGCCAGGCCATCAGCAAGAACTAAACAGCTCTTAAGGCGGGAGGACACTCAGAACTATTGATCACGGATGCTCAGACTACATCTATAATTAGACCTAGAAAGCTGCTTGCACATCAGAAACAGAAAGACATGACCGAGGCTGCTGCACTCAAGTCAGATATGCATCAAGATTTCAAAAACAAACAAACAAAACGCCCACGGTGCAAAATGCCCTGTGCTGTTAATTCCTCTCTCTAAAAGGTCCCGTGTGAGTCACACAATTGAGTCCTAGAAGGAACAGCCAGGTGTTAGAATGACCTGCTCAGAAAGCAGCAACAGTTGACTTTGGGGGTTGATACTAGCTAGCCCTCCAGGCTCTGTGATGACCATGACCTCACAGTCCAAGGCAGCCCAACAGCTGGTGCCCTGGAAAGCCTCATTCCATTGAGAAGTTTCGTTTACTTTTTGCATTATTAAAAACGGCAGGGGAAGGCTCTGTTTCTGGGCATTTCATGGCGTTTGTTCCTTCTTCTGTATAATGAATCTGATTTGGGAACTATAGCTAAAATTTGGAGGGGAGAGTCCATTAGAAAGAAATACTGTTTGTTGGGGCCGTGGAATGCTTGTGGCAAATTGCCCTTCCTAAGTGCTGTTTTTTGAAAACTCATTCCTGCGGTAGGAAAATAAAGCAGATTTCAAACACTTAAGAGATCATTTTCGGAATGGTCTAGATGCGCGCTGGTGCGCTGGTACATTTGCCTCTCATTGTTTTTTAATCACTATTTTGTCAAGTTTAATTGCTGCCATGCTAACAACCCAAACGGGAGTGAAACAAAATAGGGGCTATCTATCATTGGTGAGAGCATTTTGATGGGATCCATATCCATTTGCATCTTCTCTGCCAAATTAGGAAAAAGGAAAACAGAAAAGGTTTTCTTCGTCGCTGGTAAAGGATCACTCTCATTGGTCTGTTTGCGGAAATTCCAGGGTACCAGGCAAATTGAACAACCTCCTACACAGCAGCTCGGCCTCTTAAAAACTGGGATCTGGGGTTTTCTCCCCCGGATTTCCCTTCTAGGAGGACTGTGAACACTTACAAGTGGCAAGGCAGTGAGAGTCTTGAAGGTCGAGACACCTTGCCTTAATTATGCACGGGGTTCCAGGAGCACCTTTTGGCTCCCGTGACAGATTGAGAGAAGCATCAGTCAGAGCCCCTTCAGTAAAGCACTTGGTGCCAGCTGCTCCAAGCGCGGCGGCCTGACAGCCTGCAGCTGCCGGCTTCAACAGGATAGGACTTCGCTTTCAAGCCGAGGTCCCATTTCTCTCAGGGTGGTCCGCCATCAGTTACTAAACAAGGCCATGGTATTCAGGGCTAGCCATTTCTGCCCAATGTGGGGCTCTTCTGATGCTCACCCTTTGCTCCCAGCTCCTGCTGAGCTGGAGGCAACCTTTTACATTCACATTGAACCTGGAATCACCCCACCTAATCCTGGTTCTTCCCCACCACCCAGGAGCTACCTTTGGGTTTTTATGCTGTACTCATGTCATTCAGTCCTTCCGGGAGACCACTAAAGGACTAAGTCATTTCCCACAGCCAGTAACTCCATCTCAGCATCTGCTTCCTTAGAGAACCCAACCGAACACTGACATTTCTTCTGTAAGAGAGCTTTTCAATTTCCACTTCTGATGGCCTTTGGTGACCATTCTGTGACAGTGCTTTGAGTACATTGCTGACTACTAGGAACACTTGGAGTTGGTGGTTAGTGACTGAGAAAAAATTCCAGGCAGCTGTTCGGAGTGAGTGGAGGTGAAACCCAGTATACAGTATGGAGCAAGCTGATTCTAAGGCAAGTTTCTGGAATGACAAGTATAGGTTTTATACCTCTGGCAACTTGAAAAACTGCAAAGAATCCAGAGGGCTGGTATTTCTCTACCAGGTCCTGATGCAGACGTGATGCTCAGCTCTGAGAGCTAGGGCTTGCTGTCTCTCAATGGCTTCCTAACCCTGCCTGTCCCCAAACACACTGCCTGTCAGCTCTTTAAAGGCCAAGAGTGCCTACTTGCTTACCACTCAGGGTCTAGCTAGAATTAGTCAGGCATGAAGCTGCAGTTCACTGAATCCTTGGCAAATGAAGGAAGGAAGGAAGGAATGAGCCACATAGACACCATTTTGGGAGCATCACTTCAATGCTCCACCAGAGTCTTAAGAATGAAGTACAAAGTCCTTCACATAACGGACAAAAACCCCTCCACTACCTGGCCTCTGGGCATTCTCTCCAGCAATACCTCAGAACCGGCACAAAGGCTGGCTCGTACTCAAGCTTACTTAGCATTGGCTGTGACCCCTGATACCTTGTGGTAAGAAGTATCAAGTCACTCTGAGACTTCCTACTACATTTGCCTTTTTCCAGGTGAAGTACAGGACCTTTAAATCCCAGGTCCTCAGGCAAAAGAAGCTAAGCAGAATTCTTTCCCCCGGGACCACATCTGAGGCTACCTTGGCTAAGGCTCTCAGCAGCCTAGCTCTGAAGCCATGCAGTAAGCATACCTCTCGTTCAATGGAACTCATTACTCTAAACCATCCCTGTTAACTAATAGAGGCCCTGCACCATTTCCCTAAGATAGGATAATTCTTACCTTTATAGTCAAGGAAACATAAGCAAAGAGAATGTGATTAACTTTCCCAATGTCACATAGCTAGTAAATGCTATGCTCAGCCAATCGGCTTCACTCTGACCTTCCTGCTTGTTTAGTGACTACACGGAAGCCTGACTAAAGGAAGAGACTCTCTTCCCAAGCAAAGCCAGCTGAGGACAAAGTCAGTACATGCAACTGTGGCCTCTGGCAAGCCAACCGCCTTGCCTCCATTCATCCTCCAGTGCCTCCTGCTGGCCATTTACACGTGGCATCTATCTGCTGAGAAACATGACAGGTAGGAGCCTACGAAAAGGAAAAAGATTAAATCATGGACAGAGCTGAGAGAATTGGGTTAGGGACCCAAGTCTCCACTTTCTTGGCCTGGTGGCTTTGTATTCCTCCTGCTGACCAGAGGTCTAATGTCAGTGACTATGCGAAGCACCCACCCAGTGTGAAGAAAAGGGCAAAGCATGACCCATTCACAACACTTCCATAATGTAGACATTAGCATCGCATCCTCTTCCTCCAGCAGTTGGCCCTCAATAATTGGCAGGACTGGGACCTAAGCCCCTAAGCCCAGGCTAAGTCTAGATAACCCTAATCTCACCAGGGCACAGGAATCTAACCACTGTATAGCCCCAGGAATACCAATGGCTTCTTCACTGCCCCAAGTCAAGCCAAGAGCAGCCTTCCCTTTGCTCACATCTTCGCATTAGACCCTTCCCACACTCCCATCCCTTTCCGCTCTGTTTGCCTCTCCCCACCACTGTCAGCAGCACACATCTTTCCCACTGCATTAGCATGTCCTCCACTCCCACTAGCAGGCCCTCCTGGACGATATACTGAGCACCTCCCCCTACAGCCTAAATACTGTGCAGCTTCCTCTTTTCTCCTCTGCCTGAGAGCTGGCTGGCTTTGCTACCCCAGTGCCAACCGTTGCTCTAACAACCTGGCAGGCAGACAGATGCCCACCTGATCCACACCTAGGAAGCTCTTGCCTTGGCTTACAGCGGAAGGAAGAAACAACATTCTATCAGCTATTTGTGCACTGGGGCTCATTGTCTCCAGGGCGTCCCAGTGATCTTTCTTGTAAGCATCGAGTTTCTTTCACGGATCCAGAGCAGGTGACGAGGCCAGGTACCAAGGGAGTTCACAGGTAATTCAAATCCTGATCAAATGTGCTGGCAGAACTCAGCATCACACTGGGAGACACCAATACTCGTAAAACAACCATGGGCAATGTAAGCAACTGTTTCAAGAAGGGGAAGATCCTGAAGCCACCCACTGACATCCTACCCCCATGTCCTCTTGGATCACGTGAGTTCACATGCAGACTAATAGCTTGCCCTGTGCACTGCCTGCTTCTCTCCCTTCTTCATCTGCAAGGTTTCTCCAGAATCCAGGCCAAGGCAGGCTACATAATTTGTGTGGCATGGTACAAAATGAAAAGTACAGACCCATGACTCAAAAAACAGGACAAAGGCTTTTCCCTCTCAGCGAGGGGCTCTCTCACTTGGCCTTTCCTGCTGATTTTCCTTTGCTATTTGAAGCTGAACTCCCTCTGGCAGGGTATCCATCTCAGGACAGCCTCAGACTCTCCTTTGAGGTCTGCCCACAACTTGGCATCTGCCCAGTCTTCCCATTTCTGCTGTCAGGCCCCTGCCAGGGGTGATCAGCAGCAGCAACAGGGTGGGAATGGGGGGGCAGGTGGCCAAGAACCTTTCCTGGGGAACCTGGGAGGGTTCATCCTCTCAAAGTATGTTCCAATATACCATTAGCATCCACTTATGAAACATAATTTCAAAGATAAAATTATTAAGAATGGCAAGGTGGCTGGGAACGTAGCTCAGTCAGAGGAGTGCTAGCCTTGCAACAGAGGACGGGAGTTTAGTCCTTAGGAGTTCTGTTTAAAAACCAGGCATGGTGGTATGTGTTTGTAATCCTAGCACTAAGAAAGCAATGCCAGGCAGATCTCTAGAGCTCAGCAGCCAGCCAGTCTAGCCCATTTGATGAGTTCTAGGGCAGGGGAGACCCCATCTCAACAACAACAACAAAATCAAGGTGAGGTGCTTGCAAGATAGCTCATTGGGTAAAGGCTCTTGCTGCCAAACCTAAAAGTCTGAGTTCAATTCCTAGGACCCACATGAACACTGAGAAAAAGAGAGAGAGAGAGAGAGAGAGAGAGAGAGAGAGGAATAAGGAGGAGGAGGAGGAGAAGGAGGAGGAAGAAGGAAGGGAGGAAAGGAGGAGGGAGGGAGAGAAGGAGGGAGGGAGGAAGGGAGGAAGGGAGGAAGGAGGAAGGAGAGAGGTAGAGGGGAGAACAAAGCAAAATGGCAGCTGTAGGTCACATGGTCGAAGTAAGTGACTCACTTTGCTTCTGCACAGGGCACAACCCTAACCAGGGAAGCTTATTCAGTCATGTGCAAGCTTCACCCCTAAAGGACGAGGCAATAAATGACCTCGGGTATAACTCACAGAGAATTAGGACAGGGGTTGTAGGTACACACAAAGTGGGATGATTCTGAGGCAGTCTCTACATATAGTGCACAAAGAATGTGAGCAGGAGAAACCCAGCTGCCTGCCCGAAGCCACAACCTGCTGGGAAACCACCATCTCTCTCCTGCATGGTTTATCTCGGCAGTTCCTCATTAGTGCATTCCACAGCCTGAGCCTCCTTCTTTAATACCTTTCTTATTTTAAGAGGGAACCCTAAGTCAAGCAACCCTGCCCCACCCCACTCTTTGGCAGGGATGTGTTGACTTCCCAGGGCTATGGTCACAAATTATCATAAAGCTAGGTGACTTCTAACGATCAAAGCTGGTTCTCTCCCAACTTTGAGGAGCAGAATTCCCAAGTCCAAGTGTAGGCAGGGCCATGCTGCCTCCAGAGGCTCTAATGAGGATGTTTCCTCACTGCATTACCCAAACCTGTGCTTCCAGCATCACACGACTGTTCCTTCCCTGTACATGCCCGTGACCTATCTAGTCCTCTCCCATCCAGCCATTGGTCATATGAGTTAAACTACTACGACCTCATCTCGACTGATTACATTGATGGTGACCTGTGTCCAAATAAGGTCACATTCTGACTTCAACATGTCTTTTGGGGAAGAACACAATTCAATCCATAAAGGGAATCGTTTAAAAAGTTTATCAAGAGAAGAGAGAACTTGACCTATGTCTTTGAGCAATGAGCAATATCTCTCAAGCTATGGTATGGCCGAATTCCCCTGGGAAATCAGGTTCAAGTGCAAATCTTGATTGTGGAGGTTGAGGTTGGACGTGATCCTATCTATGCTTTTCTAACATGCTCGATGCTGCTGCAGCCACCACTCTAAAGGGCAGAGAGAAGTGACTGCACAGGCCTGTGTTCGCCCTGCACATATTGATCCTAATAAACCGCAGACTCTGATGATGACATCCTCTCCACGGCAGAGAAAGCAAGCTGTCACCTATGGTCCATATTTGGTGAAGGTTTAGAAGGAAGCCACCTCATAGGCCACTGGCTAGTCTGTGAACCAGCTGCCCTTGGATAAGTGTGCATCCCTCCTTGGTTCAGTCAACACGTGTAAGGGTGGCAGCATCCTGTGACACTGACTGGAAGACATTTCAGAAGGAATTTCCCAGCAAAGAGCTGTGGACATGGAAAGAGTTACAAGCTTTGGCCTTGCTGGTAGTATAAACAATTTATATCAAAGGGATTTGAAAAATGAAAGATGCTGTTCAAATACTGAGGTGCAACATTCCAGTGACTCAGAAGGCATTAGGAAGTGGGCAGTAAATCAGACCAAACCAGACCGACTCAGAGGGCTCAAACCAAACCACTGACTTAAGAAAGGATTGGCTCTGACTCTCCAGAGTAACTAGGCTTTAGCAGGCTAAGTGACTCAGACGGCACCAGCAGTTTACCCAGCTCTATTACAAGGACATGTCACATGTACTAGATGGGCACACAGTCATGTTCAATTCCACTTTATTGGGTGTTATTAGTTGATTCTGCAATCGTGCCGAGTAACAAAAGACCTCAAAACTCAGTAGTACAGCTCTCTCTCTCTCTCTCTCTCTCTCTCTCTCTCTCTCTCTCTCTCTCTCTCTCTGTGTGTGTGTGTGTGTGTGTATGTGTGTGTGCGTGTATGTGTGTGTATGTTGTATTTGCACATTTGTTTGTAGGTACATGCATCAATCTTTACCTTACTCCCTTGATGCCGGGTCTCTCACTGAATCTGGATCTAGGCTGGCAGCCAGCAAGCTCCAGCAATCCTCCAACAGAACTGAGTTTACAGGTGCCTATGGCTATTCCCAACCCTTTATGTAAATGTTGGAGATTTGAACTCGGGAGGGGGGTAAGGGAGAAGTGTGCTTATGTAAGAATTGTTCTTGCCCATTTAACCATCTCCCTAGACCTGTGGTCCCTGACTTAATGATCTTTTTTCTATCACAATGGTGCAAACACAATACATATTCAGTAGAAAGGATATTTTGATCTTTCCCAGGCTCGTGGTCACCACACAATCCCAGGAAGCAATGGAGAGTAGCTAAAGTATACATTCATTTTCAGCTCATGACATTTTCAACTTCTTATAAGCCTATCAGGTCAACCTCGTCATAAGCTATACACACTATGAGTCATGAAAGACAGCTGTGTTTTCAGCTCCCAAGTAGATCTGGGGTCTACACAGCTTCTTATTCTCCTTAGACTAGTGACATCCAGAACAGATAGCCCGAGACAAAGCTACTGTCTGAGTGGCAACACAATAGCCCTTGAGACCTGAGCTCAGATCTAGCACACTCTCACTCCTACCTACATTCCACTGGAAAAAGCAAGCCACAGAGCCAAGCCCAAAGTCAACAGGTAGGGAAATGTATTCTTGAGAGATCCTGAAAATTTACATCCAGCCTGCTGGTGTGACGGTGGGTGCCTCACAAGATCCTGACCCCACTTCTAGTAGCTTGCCTTCCTTCTTTCGTCACTAAGTTTGAACTAATTGAGAATCATATGTTGATGCATGTTTTATCCTTGGGATTCAGCATCAAGAACACAATACATATTGCCTATGACACGGTTCAAGTAAGGAGCCACAGTGGAGGGTAATTAATGAAGAGTTAGGTAGTTGGCATAATTAATAAGAACTACTAAGACTATCTATTTAAATGTGATTTGATGATGTTTTAGTCTCTGCTGGTGATGTTTAGGGGCTCAAGAATACACCAAATTTAATTTCCTTTGGTAATATGATTTTGACCAGTGAAAATTACCTGTAAGGGAGAGTTCCCAAAAAACATTTTTTCCATATAACAGAGGAAGACAGCATGGGGATTAAAAGGGAGGGGTGAATAGGGAGGGAGAAGTAAGGAAAAGTCTGGAATGTGGTAGGACCCCAAATGTGTCCATCCTCTTCCACACGCAGAGTCTAATGAGGGTGAAATAGAAGCAAGTTCCCATAGGAACAAAATCTTCCTTCTCAGGGTGGAGGGAGGGAGCCTGGCTGTTTCTCTATTCACGCTCTGTCCACCCCACTCTCATGGTTTAGATTGGAACGCGCCCTCCCCTTTCCATCCACCCTCATTTCCAGTGTTTCCCATGTCCAAGTACATGCTAGTGACACCCAAGAGGTCACTAACACCCTGATTAAAACTGCTGAAGTTTGGCCTGGAGAGATGACTCAGTGTTGTTAAGGGCACATACTGGTCTTGCAGAGGATCTCAGTCCAAATGCTAGCATCCCCATCACATAGTTCACAGCCACTTTCCTACTCCATCTCTGGAAGATCTGATGCCCCTGGCAACTGCAGCTTCCTGCATGCAGTTAAATTATGTACTGTGTGTGTGTGTGTGTGTGTGTGGTGTGTGTGTGTGTGTGTGTATTTAAATGCAAAAGGTCAAGGATCTGGGTCAACTTCAGGTGAGTTCAATATCTGTCTCCATCATTTAGTAGCTGGATACCTAGGGCAAATTACTCAATTCTTTGAACCTCTGTCTCTTCGTCTGGAAAGTGGGGTTGAGAATGATGTAAGCAGGTTCTTTGTTAACAGAGGTCAGCCCCACCCCTGGCACTTGACATTCACTCAAGAGATGGAAGCTAGGGG
Source organism: Mastomys natalensis (assembly GCA_021653895.1). Lineage (NCBI taxonomy): Eukaryota > Metazoa > Chordata > Mammalia > Rodentia > Muridae > Mastomys > Mastomys natalensis. Next base: position 35,015 of record JAJTUV010003031.1, read on the forward strand.
GGATCAAAGTCTCTTAACCAGATCATGGGAATGGCTGGATTTCAGAATTCTGCATTTTTTCATATTTTAGGAAGATAATACCGTGCATTTACTACACAATGCAGGAAATCCCAGCAGTGCCTGGACAGCATCTCATGATCAAACACATTCACATTTCTGCAGTAAAAGGCTCAGACAGTCTCATTAACTGGGGCTGGATACAGCCTTAAATAGCCTCCCATCAGTTCGAGCTAGATTTAGCCTTCAATGGAGTTTGGGAGCAAACTCCAGTTTGGGGGTTTTGGAGCATATCCTGCTCCAAGCAGGCAAGTAGCTTTATTAGGAGGCTTCAGGTCTCTTGACTGTGAGGGGCAGAAGGGGGAAGGGAAGGGGCGGGGGACAGTGCTCAGAAGGCCTCGGGATGGAGGTGGATGAAAACCTGGCCACCAGGCAGAGGCTGGGGAGAAAGGAGGCAGACTGTTCCTGCATTTCTAGCAGCATCATTTTGCTCCCCAGAGACCTAGAAAATATTCATTCCCAGACCCCCCATCCGTCACTGAACAGCTGAATAAACGGAAGCAAGGCAATGAATAAATAAACAAACAGAGCAGGGAGTGGAAAGCAGCTGGGTTCTGCACCCTAACAGAGAGAGAGAGTTGCCCCTTTCCAACGGAATGCTTCAGAAGGTGTGTGGGAAGACTCGAGGGGCTGCCTCAGCAGGAGGCAATGGTCAAGGTGGGGTAGAAGAGGGCGGAGCTGAGCTGACCACTCACCAAAGGCAATTGGCTCAAGACAATCATTTGGTCCTTTGGCCCAGCAGTTGTGAAAAGTCCAGGAACCAAGTAATTATATGTTGTGCTGGGTTTGTCCCCAGGTTTCTGATGGCAGCTTCTGAGGTCGATAGTGAATGAGTGGTACTGTGTGTGTGTGTGTGTGTGTGTGTGTGTGTACAAGCGCTATTGTTTTCCTGGAACTCAAAGGAAGCTGAGCTGGGGGAAAGGGAGGAGTGTGTCCTCCTCCCCGTGTCTTTTCTTATTTTGCATTTCTCATTACATCCTCATGTCACGGGCTGCTGGCTGATTTATAATTTATTGGTTTAGTGTCTCGAGGCAGGGAAAGGATGCTACGCTATATTTTTCAGGGACACTCAATTCAACTTCCAGTGAATCAGCTAGGGTCACAGCTGTGAGGGACACAGAAGAAAGATGTGTGTGAGGAGGAGGCCAGAGAGCCCTATGTGACCAAGATGTCCCCCACTAAATGCCTAAATGCCATCTCCTGTCACAGATCCTGGTCTGCGAGGGGATTTGTCTCTGCAGAAGTTTTTTAATTGCATTTTGGAAGTCTAATCCCAATCAGGAATGTAAACATGCTGCTACAGTTCTGGGCACTGGGCTGCCTGGACTTAGTGGAGCCTTGCTCTGCTGGGTTTCCCATGGCAGGCCCTGAGCCGAGGATTCACACGAAAGTTGTTTTATTAAGTTCTGCCAAGAAACGGCAAGAGGGCATGGTATTCATTTTTCAGGGCTGCCTGTTAACAAGTGAGAGGCTCAAACAGCACAAACGTGTTGTCTCAAAGCAGGGCTAGAAGTTCAAGATCAAGAGGATAAGCAAACTTGGTTCCTTCTGCAGGCCCACAGGGGGGAACGCTCATTGTCCCTAGCTCCTGGTAGTTTTATGGCTATCTTTGATGGTCTTTTGTGTCACCTTCTTCCTGAATGTTTGTGTTCAAATTCCTCCGTTTACAGGACCAAAGTCCTATTGAATTACAGCCCACCCAAATAGCACCATCTTAACTGATTATGTCTTTAAAGACCTTAATGCCAAACCGAGTCCCATTCTGTGGCACTAGGGGTAAGAATCTTATTATGTGAAGTTAGGATGTGTACAATCAACCCCTGCACAGGAAGAGGTGGATTCATACAAGAGAAAGGAGGGGACAGCAACCAAGGATACAATGTCAAATCAAGTACTGCAAAGGGAACCTTGAGTTCAATCCCACAGGAAATTTCTAGAGTCAGAGGAGAGGGATCATCTTCAAAAGTCTCCCAACCAAGAAGCAAGGAAGCTGAAGTGTTAGTGAAAAGAGGCCACCCTCAATTCTCAGGGACTCCCAGCTGTCTCCAAACACAGGTGACAAAAGGTGTTGGCTGTCGGGAAAGAAAGCAGATAGAAGGTAGCGTGCATGATCAAGAAAAGCTTTTGAAGGAGTATGCGAATGCACCAAGGCCTGTTTGCACCCATAGAGGACTAATTGCCTCTGGTGAGTTACCCATCACAAGTGACTGACAATGCAGATTCCAGAGCCCAGAGGGGAGATGAGAAATGAAGGGGGTGAAAGCTCAAACTCCCAGAAAAGCCTAGAGTGATATTGATACTGAGAAGCCTGGTTTGTGTGTGTGTGTGTGTGTGTGTGTGTGTGTGTGTGTGTGTGTGTATGTTGTCTGTGTCTGTGTTTTGCCAGTAGTAGAGCTGAAGCAGGATGACAAGGAGGAGGACAATACTCTGGTGATAGCCATTCTTCTGTGAAACACGGAAAGGGAAATACACTTTGGGAAAGTGGTAATGATCGACTCTTGGGGTTAGAATCACGGTCTTTGATTGAATAACATAGCAGGGTTTTGATTCAATAGTAATCCGATTTGGGTGGCAAACCAATAATAAATTCTCCAGCAAACTAAAAAATTCTGTAGGGTAATGGAAGTATTCGAACCCCATGGTTTTCATTGAATTAAATATGAAAATGTATCATACAATCGATATTGCAATATTTGATTCAATCAGCATTTCGGATAGGAACCGTTTTCTCCCATTTGTTTTTATGCTGTCTCAAAATCTTTCAATTTGCTTCAGAATTTAGTATTGACAAATCACCCTAACAGCCATTGTGGCTTGGGGAAGGGAACCTGTCAAAGGGTTGGCAGCTAAAAGGTGCTGTACCCAGAGAACTAGCCAGGGACTGGAGAATACTTAGGTGACATTCTGGGAGGGGCTGGTTATGCACAGCAAGTGAGGGGAGGCAAAGACATTTGTCACTGGGAGGAGGAAATGAGATGGATGTTTTTGACTTTCCTTAGAATGGCGGCAACCCTCAGAGGGTGTCTCAACAGTGAGGGTCTGTCCTGATAAGCAACCCCTGTCTCCTCTGCCTTCTGAAGGAAAGAGCTAGAGTCTGCACTCCAAGCATTTGTCTTCAAAATCCAGCAATGAGTGGCTTGGTGCCATGGTCTAAACACCACTGTGGAATTTCAGAAACTTGGAGCCAATGAGGCTGAGGGGACTGCTCAGCCAGTAAAACGCTTGCTTTGTAAGCAAGAGGAGCAGAGTTCAAATCCCAGAAGCCACATTAAAAAGTCAGGCAGATTGATTCACACGATCTCAGCACCCAGGAGGCAGAGACAAGTGGATGCCAGAGCCTCACTGGCTGGGCAGACTAGCCTATTCGGTGAGTTCCAGGCCAGTGCAGGACTCTGCCTCAAAACTAAAAACAAAAGCAGCCAAGATGCACAGCTCTTGAGGAACAAAAGCCAAGGTTGACTCTTGGCTTCCTAACACATGTGAACACATATACACATGCTCACAACTTAGAGCTGCACCTGGGGTCTTCCAATAACTAGCAGTGTGGCCTTGGGCAAGTAACGTAACTGCACTGAGTCTCCCTTTGTGGAATAGTGATGAATCCGTACCTTCCTAATTAAGCTGTTACAACTAGTAAATGGATGCATATTATATTAATGTACATGCCAAGGTCCATACATCATCAGAAACAGTAAATGTTAGTAGGACCATTGGTACCTTAGTTACGCATCGTTATATAGACAACTGACACTCTAAACTTCAATAGTAGAAGGCAATGCAAGCCTACTCAGTGTCCCTTGGCCCAGGGACCTGTGGCCAGACAGAGAGGTTGACCTTTGGAGTGGGTGAGTCTTCAGTGCCTCTTAGATGTTGTTTGGCAACTGGCAATGATAGTGACAGGGCCATGTGTCTGTCAGAGCCCAAGAAACTTTCCGAAATTATGGTGTGACAGTTACAGTACAAAAGGAAACTAGATCTCAGAAGACACTTGTCCATCATTCAGGTCTTGGTTTGGGTCACATTTGCTGACAAGGTCCACCCTGGCTAGAGCAAAGCTCAAGCTCCCAGGGAGTAGAGTACACTTAGAGTAGACTCAAGGAGGGGAGGCTCTGTGGCTACTTTTCAACTACTCGCTCTAGCTATGATTATCACAGACCTCATTTCTCTAAAGGCACCACTTATCCAGTCTCATGTAAAACTATCACCATGATACACCTTTCTTGTCAGTCTAATGTTCCCCGGGGACAAGATAGCTTTGCAGCTTTTGTGCCCATCCAGGTAGAAGGTGTATAAAAATGCTTCCAGGATGAATTATATAATTTTATAATTTTTATGAAAAGGAAACTTCTAGAAACATGCCCATAGTAATGAATTATAGTATCCAAATGACAAGTCTCACAGGGGTATTTGCATTTCTAAGCTAATAACCAGAAAGGGGTCTGGCTAACACAAATAGGAGGTCTGGGTAACTTTCTAGTCTTCATTGACGGGAGGACATTTTAAATGAGACTCTCTCATGCCCATATACCACCAATCACACTCAGCCAATGTTCAACGTCACCTATAAGAGTGGCTGCCAATGTCTATGGCTCCTGGGCAAAGACCATTGCTTGCTTCATCTGACAGGTCTTTGTCAGTCATTCCTCAGGTTATGGACTCAGTATCCATTAGCTTTAAGCTCACTTGGCACAAAGTGCAAGAGTTAGCCAGAGTTCACTGGGATGGAGAAATCTGACAAGATCAAAGTGAACCTGGAATTAACGTCAGCTCCAAAGAGACCAAAGCCAAAGAAAGCGAGAGGGGCGGGTACCTCTAGAAGGGAGGCAGTGGATTGCTCTCACTTTTGAACTCTGGATCAGGTATGTGGAATCTGATCATCTTAGAATCTCACAGCTCCAAGATCTAGAGGAAGTTACAACATGGTATACAGAAGACACAAGGAAAACTCTGTTTGTGCAAAGCAGACAAGTGCGTCATGCTCAGGGCTTTGTAAGCATGTGGGTCAGTCACTGTTCTGGCATTTATGAACTAGGTAGAGACCATTTGATGGTCATACCATATCTGTGAGATTTTGCTACTGGACCAAGCATCTCAAAACCTTAGCAGCTTATAACAGTTGGCCTTTGTTTCAAAAGTTTTGATAGAGTTGGCTGTCTGAGCTAGCTGGGCTGGGCAGCTTTTGTTAGATCTTGCCTCGACTTGCATCTGGGTGTGGACTGGTCATAGCCTGGCCACTGGGTTTTATTCTCATGTATCTCTAAGGCTATGACCGAGGCACCAGACAGTGAGGCCCACAGTAACCAGTAACCAGAGTGAGTCACAGAGCCAAGTGAACCTGGAATGAAAGGAGTGGAGAAAAGCATTTGGCTCAAATGGGAAGGCTTTTCCAAGTTACAGGGCAAAGGGCACAGATTCAGTGGGGTGGGGTGGGGGCTGATGAACTGGAAGGAAATCTACGACACAGAAGTAAGTCTTCTTACTTCTTTATGGCTAAGATTCTTTATGGCTAATTCACTTTATGGCTAAGAGTACTACGTATGGGTAGCTGAAGGCACGTACCCAGCTAGCGCAGCTGGTAGGGGATGGATCCACAACATTGACCTCAGGCCATCTGTTCTTGCCCAGTCTTCCTTGGCAGTTCACTTCTTAACTCTGCCTTAATCCAAAGATAAATCTCAGAGGGTGGGATATATGGACTGTCACCTCAGGAAATCCTCCATAAATATTGCTTTTCTTCCAAAGCCCTTGGCAGGCATTAAGCCACAGTGCATTCAAGGTTAGACTCCTAGCCAGACAGCAGACTTCACAGAGTAAGTGTTACCATTTGGACATGGAGCCGCATGCTTTAACAATTAACCATGCACATGAGGTTTCACATTTGGGAAGTTCAAGAGCTTAGTGAGGACAAGGCTGGATTTGAAGGACTCCTTCCTTTCATTGTAGCTGCATCATAAACCAAGTCAAAGTTTTACTCAGGAAACTCTTTGGTCCTTTGGCATACAGGGGCAAAAAAGACAATCTCTGAGTTCCTACCACAGAGCAGTCATAGCTTTCATTGTTGCTCAGTTTTAGCCAATAACCCCCAACCGTGTGTGTGTGTGTGTGTGTGTGTGTGTGTGTGTGTATGGTGTATGTGTGTGGGTGTACAGGTGCCATGGCAAGAATGTGGGGTCAGAGGACAACTTTTGTGGGGTTAGTTCTCTCTTTCCACTTTACTGTGGGTTCTGGGGATTGAACTCAGGCTCACGGCAAGCACCTTAACTCACTGAGCCATCTCATCGGTCCTATCTTAAGCTTTCATTGGGTCACAAGTCCTTTGAGAACTGATGAAAATTAAAGGTCATCCATCCAGAAATTAATTGCCCAGAATTCCCCTATATAATACAGGTTTTAACAAACACATGCATGACCAAATCCAACATCTATTGATAGGCTTAACCTGTGATCATTTTAAGCTGTCAGTCTCTAAAGTAGATGCCCATTATAGCACTGAAAACTTCAGTAAAGAGTAGTGACCCTACCATGGCTCAGGAGTAAAGAACTTGCTTTGTAAACTCAAGGACCTTAGTTCAAGCTCCAGAACACAACAGAAAAATGCAGGCATGTTGACATGAACGTGTAATCCCAGAGCAGAGGCAATAGAGACAAGCAGATGGATTCCTGGAGCTCAATGATCAGCCAGGCCACCCTAATCGATAAGCCCCATGGCAATGAGCGATCCTGGCTCATAAACCAGAGTGGAGGTAGAGGACATGACTCAGGAAGTAAAATGTTTGCCTTGTGAGCGTAAGGAACTGGGTTTGGATCCTCACCACCTATATAAAAAGCTAGGTATTGACTTACAGTCCTGAAGACCTGAGTTCAATACCCCGAACCCTCATAGTGGAAGAAAAAATTCAATTTCTGACAGTTGTCCTCTGATCTCCACTCATATGCTGGGAAACACACACATGCTGAGAGGGGGGAGTGAGAGGGAGAGAGAGAACACAAGTAAAAACTGTTTTAGAAGAATAAGAAGCCGGGCAGTGGTGGCACGCGCCTTTAATCCCAGCACTTGGGAGGCAGAGGCAGGCGGATTTCTGAGTTTGAGGCCAGCCTGGTCTACAGAGTGAGTTCCAGGACAGCCAGGGCTACACAGAGAAACCCTGTCTCGAAAAAAAAAAACAAAAAAAAAAAAAAAAAGAAAAAAGAAAAAATAAGATAGAGAACAATCAAAGAACACACACACGCAAACATGTACACAAGCACAACACATCATACACATGCTCTTAAAAACAAAATAAGGTAGATAACACCTAAAGAATCATATCTGACGTTGCCATCTGGCTTCCACATGTACATCCACACATATATACATGCACCTGCTTACATATAAACACAAATACATCAACACATACACAGAGAAAGAGAGAGGGACAGAGAGAGGGGTAGAGAGGGGGGACAGGGGAGAGAGGAGGGAAGGAGAGAGAGAGGGAGAGAGGGAGGAAGAGAGGAAGAGAGAGAGAGCATCATACATTATTGAACCTTGAAACAGAGGACTTCCTGGCACAGGGCAACTTGAAACAACATATATCCCTGGCTAAAGGCCAAGTCAATAGGGTGATCCTATTGAAGAAGCATTTGTCTCCCTGCTATGCCTCTTTGCCACCTACTGTACACATGCACTCAGAAGTCTGCAACTCCCACACTCCCATCCACAGCCAGCAAGAGGACACCAGCTATGGTGACATCAGTTTCCCAGGAAATCAGAGATGCAGAAGGCTACATTTCTGGCCTGAGTCTAGCTGGAAAGGCTTTAGGGCTTTTCTGTAACAAGGGGCTTTAGGTTAGTTATAGTCAAGGACAAGGAAGCTTGAGCCAGGCACAGAAATACTATCGCATAAATCTTCCTCTTCCTCTTCCTCTTCCTCTTCCTCTTCCTCTTCCTCTTCCATTCTCTTCCATTCCCTTCCCTGTCACCAGCTCTTTTTCCATTCCCCTTCTCTGGCACTCAAGTCCCTACTTCTGATTCCTTGCTGGCTCCATCTTCCAGTGCCACAGACAGTCCTTTCACTTGCTGTCAGAAAAGAACTCTCTATTGCTCTTCAAGGGCTTGTGTCCCCTTTAAAGCAACATATTAGGATCGAGGCACATTCAAGGTTAGACTCCCAGGCAAACAACAAGGTTCATGGAGTGACGTGGAGCCATGTGTTTGCAATTAGCCATGCACACAGAGGTTTGATAGTTCAGAAAGTTCCTGAGCTACAATTGGCCAGGTGTGCACCACGTGGCCACCTCCCCAGGCCACAGAGGCTGATGAAGGAGGGCCTCTGCATTTGCAAAACAGATGGGGATACCAGCCAGCTATGGCCACTACTGAAAGGCTTTGAATGTTTATTGCTGTGCTGACTGCCCAGGTGGAAGGATATAGGGCACTGCTTCTCATACTGTACTGTTCCTAGAACTTTAGCATTGCTTCAGAATCATGGAGAGGGCTTGTTTAAATAGATTTCTAGGTCACACAGCCAGAACACAAATAGAAGAGTATTTATCATGTTCCCAGGTGATGATGATGATGATCCCGGTAACACTTTTTGTTTCTTTGTTTGTTTGTTGGGACATGGTCTTGCTACGTAGCCTTGGCTATCCTGGAACTCACTATGTAGATCAATCTGGCTTTGAACTCATAGAACTCCACCTACCTCTGCCTGTGGCTGTGGCTGTGGCTGTGGCTGTGGCTGTGGCTGTGGCTGTGGCTGTGGCTGTGGCTGTGGCTGTGCCTCTGCCTCTGCCTCTGCCTCTGCCTCTGCCTCTGCCTCTGCCTCTGCCTCTGCCTCTGCCTCTGCCTCTGCCTCTGCTTCTGCCTCAAGTACTAGGACTAAAGGCATGCACCAACATGCCTGGCTGACTCAAGTGACATTTTAAGAACTGATTCTAGGGCTAGGGAGTTAGCTTAGTGGATAAAGGTGTTTTTCATGAAACCATAAGGACCTGAGAGTGAATCTTTAGAACCTACATAAAGTCAAGTGTGACAGCATATGTCTGCAATCCCAACAGTTCTATGAAGAGATAGGAGTTAGGGACAAGAATCCCTAGACACTCACATGGCATAAAGAGACCCTGTCTAATACAAGGTGGAAGGCAAGATCCTACACCTGAGACTGTGTCACTAACCACCAAATGTGTACTATGGCATACACACACACTCAAACTCACACATATACCATATACACATATATGCAGAAGGTGTTTTCAAAATGAGTGGCTCCCAGATTGCCCAGTGCCTTTTCTAAAGGCTGCCCATAGAGATAGTTCCATCTGCTCTCAGCATGGCAGTCTGATGAATGAGGCCTCTGGGAATCGTCTACATCTTTTGGGGTTGGTTGCTGGAGAGCTCAAAGATATTTTTTTTTTTTTTTTTTTTTTGGTTTTTTGAGACAGGGTTTCTCTGGTCCCGGCTGTCCTGGAACTCACTCTGTAGACCAGGCTGGCCTTGAACTCAGAAATCCGCCTGCCCTCTGCCTCCCAAGTGCTGGGATTAAAGGCGTGCGCCACCACCGCCCGGCCCTCAAAGATAATTATATGGCCCAATCCTAGCATTTCTCTGTGACCACAGAGCCTCGCATTTCGCTACCAACCTTAACTGTAGCTTCACTTTGCTATCTTTGTCTTCCATAAAGGTACTGAGTTTGAATGGTCAGAACCTACCTAAAGCCAAGTGTGGTAGTCTTGAATCCCAGCAATTGTGTGTGTGTGTGTGTGTGTGTGTGTGTGTGTGTGTGTGTGTGTGTCTGTCTGTCTGTCTGTCTGTGTGTTTCCATTGACCCTCTCCCCTCCCCTTGGTTGCAGTCTCATGTGTTCCTGATTGCCCTCTCTTACCTCAGCCCCTCCCCACTTTCTCTGCAAGGAAGAAAAGATGGTCAACAGGGCTCCTGAGTATTACCGATGAAAGTCTCTGGCACTGGACTTCTGTCTCCAGGTTAAACTTTGTAACAGAACTGTGGAAATTGCTCAGTAGTTAAAGCAAGAGCACTGAAGTTCAGATCCCCAGAACAACAACAAATATGCTGAGTGGATGCTACACCCACCTGTAATCCGAGCATTCAAAGGCAGGAGAGGTGGATTCCTGCAGCAAGCTGACTAGGAAGAGATACTCCTATAGTGAATTAGATGGATCAGGATCAAGGAAAACTCTTGACATCAACCTTGGGTCTAAACACACACACACACACACACACACACACACACACACACCTGAATACATATACGGGAATATCACAGACATGCATATATACATACACATAAAGAGAAAAAAACAAACACATACACCAGCTCTGATTGAGGGAGATATCTGAACCTGGGGCTAGTTAAGTGTATTAGGGGTGGAGTAGGGCTACACAAGATGGCTGCCCTGCAGTGGTTTGTAGTTTGGGTTTAGGAGATAGCACTTCCTACAGGCGTGTCTACTGTAGAATCCTTTCTTACTAGCAGAGGCCTCTCCATCTTTGTTCTACTCAGGCCTTCAATTCTTTGGATGAGACAGGGCCAAATGCTTTACCCAATCTTCTAATGTAAATGTTAATTTCATCCAAAAGCACCTCACAGAAAACATTCAAAATAATGTTTGACCAAATATTTCAGCACCCTAGGGCCCAGTCCAGTTGACATCTAAAATGAACAATTACAGGTATCTTGTTTAATTGACACAAACTACATTTTGTCACCTATCCCACATTTGTCACCTGGAAAGAGCTCAGAAAATGTTGAGTAAACTGATGATTGGTGGTATTGTACATGCCCTGTGAGAGATGGAGGGGGTCTTTGCCATTTAAAGGAGTCTGATGTTTGGTTTTGTCTAGAATGGAAGCTGGGAAATTATACTGTAATTCTATCATCTCATAGATTCTGACTTCAATGTATTTGATCTCCTTAGGGTTTCCAGCAGGGAGCTTTGGTGCCTTGGCATTCCTTTGCTCCTGAAAAGACTAAGGCAACATTGTTGCGACACCAGGATTCAGCCCCCCACAGAGCTCTAGGCTTTCTGATCACTGGCTCACAGGATGCTATCCAGATGTTCCCAAAAGACTGGCCCAAATCTTCCCCATAGAAACCTAACAGACAAACAGCACCTTTTGTGGCTGATGTTGCCATGTGGCAGGTTGATGACTCTGTGGGGTGTCCCAAAACGTTCATCAAGTCCAAAGCAGGAACTCACAAGGCTGGCCCTGCATTTGGCCAGGGCAGGAATGGCAGAAGGTATTTCTAAACACGAGTGCTAAAATGGTGTCTTTTCTCCAGATGAGAGCCTCATATATCAGAAGGTCCCACCTAGTCCCTAGTGACATTTGAAGGTACTCCCAAAACCAGAACCACGACAGAGGTGTGTGTACTTTTGAGAATAGCTGAAGATGGGACCCAGGAGATGGGCAACTGTCCAGTTTTCCCACTCTGAGCCTCAGTTGCCTCCTATCAAGTGAAGATGGGACACAAATCAAATGTTGCTGTCATTATTTAACAATGAAGAATCTGGCTTCAACGAGCATTTGTCAAGCATCCCCTCTCTGTAAAGCAGTAACACCCAGCCCAGGCTTCTCTCCTCTTGGACATTTGAGCAAACTAATGGCTGGCTATCCCTGAGTACCTCAGGTAAGTGGCCAAAGCCAGTGGTCACTTCTGTAACATGGGGTCAGCAAGGATTCTCAAGAACTCTGACCTATGTGGTCACAGGCTTGAGTTCAGAGGGATGTTTCTTACCACTCTCTGTGCGTTTACCCACCCTGCTGGATACAGCTGTGCAACCAACATAGCATAGCTTTAGAAAGAAATGGTGGATTCTTTAAGACAGTAGGTTTAAAGTTGGGCAATTCATATAGATGACTGGAGAACCCCAAATCCTTTGTTGGGGCACAAAAGTAAAATCACTTGCCAACAATCATAGTCGTCAAAATTAAAGAAGCAAAACCGGGGGGAAAAAATCAAACCCTAAAATGTTTTGGAGGAAAAAAGTGAAATTACAGATGAACGCAAAGAATGCTTGTCCCAAGTCTTCAGGCAAAGACATAGCAGAGCCCAGTCAATGAAAGGAGCTCCGTAAGCGTCAGTTTCTAGGGTTTATTTAAGGAAAGGTAAGATTGCACTGAAGTACAAACCTGGAGCTCCTGAATCCCAAATTTGCAAATTCCCAGATTTGCAGTGCATTTTCATTGGCATGCACAATAATTATTAAGTAAGCATCTACTACATGCCAGGCACCACTCAGCAAGCAGTATTCTATGAGGTGAGGCAGGCACTAAATAAATAAAAGCTGATAAGGGAATTAAGGGAAATAAAGCAGAGTAGAAAGACAGGGGTGAAGGGGGAAGCTGCTACTAGACACATGACTTAACTTTTGGAAGTCTTAACTTCCTTATCTGTAAAATGAGTCATTTTCTTCGCCATATTACAATAGAGTGTACACGCCCTTGTCACTTCACCTGCTAATGCTAGCAAAAGCCACATGGCCAGTATTTCAAAGAAACCTCTTCCTCGTGATATTTCAGAGTATCTCAGATCTTCTGGTCTGTGTTTACTATTGGGACATAATCTGGACATTGGAAGGATCTAAATATTTGTTATAATCTATTCATAAGCACCCTCAGATGCAGGCAATGCAAAGACAGGTAAACTACACGAACAGAAATTCAAAACAAAAGCTCCACCCCTATCAGTTTATAGACCTTGAACATTGGCCCCACCACTGTTAAACTGGAAATGAATAAAGCCTACAATAAAGGCTTGGGGAGATGGTCACTTAAATCCCATCTAGAACAACCCTAAAATGCCCTGGGATGCAGTGGGTACTGGCCAATTATGGTCCTTCTCTTTTCTTGCAAGCACTGTACTAGTTATGTTCCTTTCTCTTGTGACCAAATACCTGACAAGAAACAATTAAGAAAGCAGGCTTTATTTTGGCTCACGGTTCCAAGTGATACAGTCCATCATGATCATGGCCATGGAGGCTCGGCAGCATGAGGCATCTGATCATATTACAACCAGGAAACAGAGAACAGACAGGAAATAGGGCTGGCTTTGAAAGCTCAGGTCTGACCCCAGCAGCCTACTTCCTCTTGGTGGGGTTCCACCTCCTAAAGATTCAACAACCTTCAAAAAACAGCATCACTAGCGGGAGTCCAAGTGCTCAAACTTACAGGAGCCAATGGGGGACATTTCACATTCAAAGCTCAAAAAGGAACAAAAATAAACTGCATTTTTCTCCCAAGCCAGCTAGTGATAGAATCAGAATGTGGTACCTATTTATGTCCCACCTGATATCTATTAGGCACTGCATACTCTGATTTTTAAGATGGAGGCATGTGCAGAAGTCCAAGCAGGTGAAAAACTGAGGAAATGTTGGCGGGGAACCCAGACATTAAGGATGGTAGAGAATCATTGCCACCTTCAGGAATAAGATGAGAAGATAATGAAACTCAACGCATGACAGGACCTCATAGGAGGCCTCCAGTAGGATGTGTATATAAGGGAATGTGGCTTTCTTCTTAGCAAGTTGATAACCAGGAAGAGGGATAAAACATCTTGACCTCTCTCTCCATTTGTCTCTCACTTGTTATTCATAGTTAACCAATTGAAATGAAACCCACCAATGACTAAAACTGACAGAAAGGCAAACAGCCTGTTACCTGAAGCCAACTGAAAATGCACCCCCCCACACTGGCAAAAATCAAATCAAATGTCATCCCTCCTATTGGCTGAATCCAACAGAAAGTTGGCCCTGCACTGACCAAGGCTAATTGAAAAGTAACTGTCAAGGAGCCCAGCATGGTAGCCCATAGAACTTGGTCTCTGGGAACCATGGCACAAGTGGATCTTGGAGGACAAGTAAGATAACAGCACACAGCTATACCATGACACTGCCTTTGTAGACACTTCTAGATTTCCACTGTTCCTTTACTTCCTGTGACCTCAAATTTGGGCTCAGGCAATCCTTCAGTCTCTCCATAACGAGGTCTACAGTCATGTACCTGCATGTCCAGCTAGCTACTCCTTGACAATATTGGCTCTCATCTTTGATTGAACCCCAGAACTTACTGCAGGCTTGATACATGTAGATTGTCTGGTCACTTTGTCCAAAGGGGCTCATTGTATGGGACTAGGTGGGGCCTGAGAGTGTACATTACTACCTAGCTTCCAAGTAGTGAGGTTGTGGCTTGTCTGTGTGTGTACTGGGAATCAGCTTGACACCAGCTTCCTAGACAGCAACTCCCTCTCTCTTCCTCACTGGACATTTAACCAGGTCCACTCCATCCATAAGACAGAGCTGTGCCACCAGCAGTCCTCATTTTGTCACTCGTTGCTCTCTTCTCCCCAGACTTTTCTCCTTTGTCTGACCTTGGATAGGTTCCAGGCAGGCTGCCTGGATGCTCCTATAGGTGCCACCCGCACAGCCAGACACTCTGGAGCACACTCTCATGCACACACACACACACACACACACACACACTCCCCAGTTAGTCACACCTGGATCCCTGGCCTGTTTCCTAGGGGCAAATGAAGGACTCGCTCCTCCTGGGCCTCCTCGGTGTTCTGGACTCAGGCTAGGAAGGTCAGGTCATAATTCCTGGTCACGCAACACTGACTCTCTGCAGTCGCACTGACACTCAAAAGTTTTACCTGTTATCTTTGTTTTAGGAAAATAGGAACACTGCTGGGTCCTTAGAAAACCTCAGGCCAGCCAAGCCCCCTCTCTCAGTGCTGTAATGGGCCAAGGTTTTGAAGAGGGCAGCTTGCATCTGACCTTTCTTATCCCTGTTCAGCTTCACTCATGGTGCCGTCTTTCTCTCACTATTAAAGAATACTATGCTGTGATAGACAGCTTGACCAAAAGCAACTTAGGAGAGGGAAGGGCTTCTTTTATCTTAACAGCTTTGTAGTCTGTCCATTCAAGGAAGTCAGGGCAGGAAGTCAAGGCAGGAACCTAAAGGCTATGGAAAAGGGCTGCTTACATGGCTTGCTCCTCATGGCTTCCTTGGCCTGCTTTCTTATACCATACAGGACCACCATCTCAGCCACAGTGGGCTGGGCCCTCCCACATTGATCATGAATCAAAAATGTTCCCACACACATGCCTATAGGCCAATAAGACAGAGGCATTTTCTCAATTGAAGGTGCCCCTTTCCAGATGACTCCAACCTGTGTCAAGCTGCCAAAAAATTAACCAGCACAAGGGCTAACTTGGAGGGGCAAGGAAAGGCAGTGAGCTTGGCTGTGCAGACAACGGACGAGAGCATGCGGGAGGTCTCCCTCCACTAGCTTGGAAAAGCCAAATAAATGTGTGCTGTTCTTAAGTGGTTTGAAGTTAACCATGGCGAGAATATCTGTGCCTTGGAGAAACTGGCAAATGCTGTGAACCACAGAAATAAATAGATGCTCTGTTTTCCAAGTTGCTAAACTGGAGGCTGTGAAGACACCAAACTTTTCGTGCTCTATGGATAGACCTGGGTACAGCAGTAGAAGGAAAGCAGTTCAGCAAGAAATAGAATGAAAAATCCTGAAAGAGAAAGGATGGTGAGTGTGGGGTGTGACCCTAGAACCGACCATGGCAGCCTGAATTCCAAACCATCCAGCAGCCGACAGAATGGCCTGCCTGGTAAACTCAACCACAAATGGAAAGCTGCCTAACCTCTGCATGTCCAGACCCAGAACTGAGCACGAATACGTCCGCATAATTCGTGCTCCACAGAAACATGAACTGCAAACACAACATACATAGCCACAAACAACACACAGTACACATCTAAAACATGTATTTAATCACATATGTAAGTACCACATTCACTTCTATGCGCATAGACAAATACACGATCACCAACACAATAAGTTGCACATATGTAAATATACATGGTTATATATGTACGCATTGGAACACCCAACTTGTACTCGTGCACACGAGCTCGCCACACATACAAACACACACACATCTGATCTGAATACAGCTCCTGATAAAACCCCAGTTTCTGCAGCCATAATGAGCCACTTCTTTGGCCCAACCGCTCCCAGCTAAATAACCAATTTGCTACTTTGCCTCCCCATGATGACCCTAGCCCAGAAAAAGTTTGACCACTGTTTCCACCCCATCCTCCTACTTTACACAGGCATGTTTTCTTTGCCTAAGCGATTTTAGGTTCCCATCTGTCATCTTAGGTCATTAATCCCGAGACAGAAGGCCAAAGAAGCCTACCCCACATAGCCAAGCCATTAACTAATTGCAAAAGGTGCTCGCATCGTATCATATTAATCCACTGAAGCGGGCCCATCGCCTGTGCCTCACTTCCTGAGTTCTGCTGATAAAAATGACAAGCCACCTGCTACTGCTCTAGATGGCACTGCCATGATGGATGATCTGTGTCCTGAGGGGGTGGGGTCAGCTAGGGGGCCTCATGTGTCAGGCCAAAGAGAGAGTTGTGAGGCAGACAGAAAAACAAGTGGCCAGCTCTGCCAAAGGTAATTGTTTCCCTGCTGAGTCAGGAGCCCGCGACTTCCTGTGTCCCCAGAATATATGCTTCCAAGGCCTGGCCATCTACCTAGAATGACTGACATGCCCCAGATGGCAGGGCATCTAAAGTCCAGGACAGTGGGAAGGCCTGAAGTCCCCCAGACCTCCTCCTTTAAGCAACTTGTTCTCAATGAGATTCTGATCCTGGTTACATAGTCAACAAGTTCAAGGTTTTCCATTGACCACCCACAATCACACAGCAAAAACCTGACAGAAGATCATTGAACACAGGTGGTCTACAGAAACTTCCCTTCCCCTCCTCTGGGATTTTTCGAGGCACACTGACCCAGTGCAGGAACTGTTTGATAGCCTACTTCCCAGTTAGGGAATTGCCAACCAGTCCGTGTGTGAGCATACAGGCACACATCTTGCTTCTCTCTGCTCACAGGATTGAAATAAATTGATTGACAAACCACCTCTGTAGTTCATGTGCACGGGCTTGTAGGGTCATCTGTGGCTACACTTGCCATCAGCTGACCTAATCCATTTATCATATTTATACTGTATTCACTTTCCATATGCAGAGTTAGGGCCTCCTGGATCTGCTATGCAAATTAGACATGATGGTTTGTAAATGAGTAGGAGCCTGGCACCTTTTATAAAACTCACCATTAAGAATGTTACCACCTTGGCACTGGGTAGAGGAAGGGAGTTGAGAAGTAAAACGATGAAAACTTGGAATTCAAAGTTGCCATTCCAATGCAGCTGGCTGGCATACTTCTATTCTCTCAGCTTCCCGATTCCCCAGAGACTTTTGTTCTTATACGTAGCTCTCTCCTTGGTAGAGAATGATATGCACAGACATCACTAGGAGAAAAAAAAAGAAGGCTGGCAAGTGATTCACAAGGCATCAAACAAGGCAGCTGCAGGCTGGCAGTGACCACTGCAAAGCTGGCACCAGAAATCTCTATGCCTAGCCCAGAGTCCCAGAACCCATGGTCTTTAACAAAGCAAAGTGATTCACCAACAGATTTTTTTTTCTTTTGTAGGAATGGGAATAAGGTGCATGGTTGGTGATTTCCCAGGGACTTCTTTCAGGTAAGCAAGTACATAACGTACTCTATGGGACTCTTAGATTAAAATGGCCCCCAAACCAGCCATGTACCTCCAGTTTGAACTTGCTCTTGAAACAACACATGCTTTTATCCAGGACCAAATTTGGAGAAGCTTCTCTTTCTTTCATTCTCTCCTCAAACCTTTTCTGGCAGATGAGTTTACTCAGGAGTCCAGAAAGCTAGGGCCAGCTTAGTCTCCTGCCATGAAGCTCAGAAATCAGCAGGTTGGTAAAGCCAAGCAAGAATATTCGACCAGGTTCTCTAGAGCTCCCAGCAGGACACTTACTGCACTGTACCAGGATGGGCCCATGAAGCCTCTTGGGATGAAGTCAACTTGGGTGGATACCAATGGGGAAACCCAGACCCAAAGATGGTTTCTATGAGTCACCGTCCACACATCCTGTGTACTATGAGCGCACACCCTCTGGCTTCTCCTGTTCTGGTCTCTGACAGCCTGCTACATTGGTGTTTGTTTTTGTTTTGTTTTTAATCTAATGTTCTTGGAAGAAAGCTCATTTTAGTTCAAGGTTCTGGAGGTGAATTCAAAGCCAATATCTTACTTTTTTTAAAAGTTCCATAGCAAAGTTGTATTTCACTTGGCAATCAGAGAAAGCTGTGCCTCCCCTCCCCTCAAATGGCCTTGTTTACTGCTCTAAGAACTGAAGAAGTGGCTTCTCCAGGGCAGCCAACACTCTTTCCGTAGGAATTTCAAAAATGGCATCCAAACCATTTTGCCAATAGTTAGGCACTTGTGAGCCAGTTCCCAACATGCAAACCAGAGTGTCTGACATCACAAATGATAGCAAGTTGCCCCTGACAAATAAGGTGACGTTTGTAAAGGCTTTCATAAAATTAACTACAAGATGCTGAGGAAGATAGCAGCAGATTTAAGCTCACAGCACCTGGTTTTCGTTAAGAGTCCATACAGCCCCTTGCTATCCTCCCAGCTCCCAAAGCAAACCCTCCTTTGAAACTTGTCTTGATGTGATTCATTAAGACCAAGCCACCATTGGTGACCAGGCAGTGTTTTTAATTAGTGTGCTCAGTTCACTTTATTGGTCACATCGTAATGCTTCCAGCAGACGCTTACAAATATGACTTCTTTGGGAGTTCCCTGTGATCCACACAAGGACTGTAACAACTAATGAGACCCAGGCAGGCCCAGCCAAGGGGGCTGCTGATTGTCAAGCCAGGAAACAACTAGCCTCAGAAACTAACAAGCTGGCAGGGAGACCAAAAGACCAAGAACAGAGGCCACCTTGGCAACCTGAAGTGGAAGGTAGAGAGCCATAGAGGAACATGCATGCCATCAGAACATTTTCAAGCCAAGCTGAGCTTAGGCAAGGGACCACTCTGTTGGAGGCCAGCCTGCAAAACACAGCAATACTCTCTTCTGTCTTAACCCCTCTTGTCATGTTTGTGACTGCTAACATGCAAGGCTGCTGTGTTGGGAGGAGCAGAGGAGGAAGGTTTTATTTGGAGTTTGGTAGATCTGGCTTTGATCCATCAGGAAAAAAGGGTGACAGTACATAAGAGAATATCTTTGGAGCTGGAGGCTTCCCTTCCTTAAGGAACCAGGATGAAAACTAGATCCTTCCCTCATCTTTATCCCCATCTTGGCTTGATACCATTCACCTTTCTGTCCTCTGCCAACCTTCCACCGCTATTCTCAGACTCAAGTGAATTCCATTCCCAATTAACAGTGGTTTTACCCAGCAGACATTGACCCCTCCCACATTATGCGTGCCATGCACTGGATCAGCTCCTGGGACATAAGTTGCAATGACCTTCCCTCACCCTGAAAGAAGATCTAAAAAAAAACCAAAATGGCCCTTGCTCTGAGGTTTTAACTTTGAGGCTGTTTCAATCACACACAAAGCAGAAATGGTTCTTTTAAAGCCAGAATGTGGCGATGAATACCTATAATCCCAGCATCACAGAGGCAGAGGCAGAGCAGAGGCAGAGGCAGAGGCAGAGGCAGAGGCAGAGGCAGAAGCAGAGGCAAGGCGAGCAGAGGCAAGGCAGAGGCAGAGGCAGAGCAGAGGCAGAGGCAGAGGCAGAGGCAGAGGCAGCAGAGCAGAGCAGGGAATTGTTGTGGGTTTTTAAGCCAGCCTTGTCTGCCAAAGTAAGTTCCAGGTGGGTCAGGCTATAGAGTGAGATCCTAACTTAAATTCTTCTTTGTGGGTGGTTACAGCTCATTTCAAAGTCTCTTTTTGTCTTGATGATACATTTGCCTTTCATCAACCACATTGACCACTCCTGGTCCCCGGCTGCTGAGGACCATTTCAGAAGATGTAACTGGGAGACATGGGATACTGGATGGAGACATGGGATAGTGGGTGTGGGGCTTGAGAAATTAGATCCCATCTCTGTTCCCTGATCTACCTAGATATACAGAGCCTCCACCATGGAAACTCCTCCATGCTTTTCTTGCTAATAGTGAACTGAAAACCATGAACTTGAATAAATCCTTCCTCCCTTTAGCTGCTTCTTAACCAGTCTCTTCCTCTCTATCTTCTTTTCTTTTCTGTTATCTGCATAGTGCCCCCAGGGTGACCTATATTGAAGCCATATATTGAAAATGCTAGAGCCATAACACAATAGGAGCTGGAGGTGTTAGTCCCTTTGTCCCACTCAGCAGAGTTTGAGATGCAGGTTGCCTGCAAGGATTTTTATTGACAGGATGTGCTAAAGGAAACAGGCAAAGGTGCAAAGGCATAGGAGCAGCCACTGAAACAAGGGGAGAATCTAAGCAAATCGGTAGCTTGAGTTGAAGTTTAGCCTCTGATGCCCTTTGGAGACTGGTTCTGACTCCAGGGAATAAGCCCTTGGAACTAGGCTAACTGAGGTCAAAAAACAGGTCTCTCCAGCCCTGTATCACTCCTCTGTCGTGGACTGCTCTCAGGCAACAAATCCTCTCAGGCATTGTGGACAGAGTGACTGTCTATCCATCTAGGAAAATATCTGGACAGTTGATAGTCAACTATATGTTAGACCTACCAGTCTGAAGAACTGAAAACATGAAATAATAATGTAACAGCCTCTGCCTGAGCTTATCAGTGACATTAACAGCAAAGAATCTTTGTGAGAAGGCACAAGTTTGTTATAGCAGCAAGTACTAACTAATCTCGTAAACCGGACGTTATCCCTGGTAGGATGATTCAGCAGGTAGGGTCACCAGCCACTGAACATAATGATGATGATCTGGGTTCTATCTCCAGTGCCCAGGACCTACATGATGAAGGGAAGAGGCTGTCTCCCACAGATTGTCCTCTAGCCTCCACACATATGCTATAGCATGCACATGGACACTTAATAACAAAATCAATTGTTTTTTAAATAGAAGTTCCTGAGGTTCTCCTGACTACATTATAACACTTCAGCTTTCAAGGTCATACTGTCTCTCTCACCACTCTTGGCTCAATTTGTTTTGTGGCTTATAATTTGCTGATGTAAATGGCAGCCTTCTAAAGCAGAGACTATGTGTTAAAGATTTCTCTGTGTGTCTCTCTCTGTCTCTCCTGTGCGTATGCATGCACATGTGTATTGAGCCAGAGGGCAACCTCAGATGTCATTTCTCAAGTACCACCCACTTTGTTTATTTGAGAGAAGGTTCATTACCAAGCTGGAACTCACTGAGTAGGCTAGACTGGCTGGTCATCAAGCCCAAGGGGATCATCCTGTGTCCACCTCATCTGTGCTGGGATTACAAGCTTATGGCAAAAAAAAAAAAAAAAAAAAAAAAGAGGCCAGGTTTAGAGTTCTCCTTTTTCATCTATGACCTATGACAGAAGTTTACCTGTATGAGACAATTTGTTAAGAACAATGATCCATTTGAAAACTAAAAGTCAGATTTGGCTTATAGTTGTTGCTTATGTTGATTTTAGCTTAAACAACTGCAGCCACAATGACTTTCTGGATCCAGGGAGGTGGTTCTTGATTCTGGGTTATCTCTTTGTGCGTTCCTATTGGAGATAACTGACTACAGCCTCTCCAAGTCTGTCTCACAAGCGAAACTGACTACAGTCTCCCCAAGTCTGTCTCACAAGCGAGAAGAGAAGTGAAGCAGAGAGGCCAGCAAAGTGTAGCTAGCAGCAGGGGAATGCAGCCTAGGAAAGAAAGGCCTGGTGTACAGCAGGCTCAGCAGCATCCCATCCCAGCATCCCGAGGAGGATGAGAGAGCTAAGCTCCCAGTATTCAGAGGCTTCTCTGCTGCAACCTCCTTGGCATCCTCAAGCACGATCTTATGACAAATTAACAAACATGGACACCATAGCCTATAGGCAACTAGGGGCTCCAACTTACAGGAAATGATGGGTTTCCCGGTCCCTCTCCAGATAGATAGATAGATAGATAGATAGATAGATAGATAGATAGATAGATAGATAAGATAGAGAGATAGAGAGATAGAGAGATAGAAAGAATCTGGCTAGATCACCAAAACGTGTGAGTCTGAATTACCCAAAATAGATAAGCAGGACAAGGAGTGGTAAGAATCAATAGTGGCTGCACCATCTCCCCACCCTTTTGCTTGTCTCGCAGGAAATAAGACCATTCAAAATCCTATAGAAAGTTTTCCCAAATAGAATCCAGCTTTCCTAAGAAGCAGACGGATTTGAGTAATACAAGCAGCAAAAGTTCTGTGGAAGGACCAACACGCTCATCGCAGCAACTCAAACATCATTGGTCACTCCGAGCTGCCTCTTTATCTGGCATTACCCTTGTTCACAGCCATCTGCTGTGTCCAGAATATCCAAAGCAACTTTGAAAAGATCAAGAGCTTTTATTTAAAACTTTCAACAAGGGGGCTGCAGACATGACTTGGCAGGTAAGAATGCATACTACTCTTGTAAAGGACCAGAGTTCAGCTCCAAGAAGCCTCATCTGTCAGCTAACCAGTGATCCAAAGCCCTCTTCTAATCTCTATGGACACTTGCACTTACGGGTAAATACCTGTGCATGCATGTACACACAAGTAAATTGTTCTTTTTAAAAATAAAATAAATCTCAAAACAAAACCATACTCTAGAGCTGGAGAGATGGTTCAGCACTTAAGAGCACTTGCTTCCCTTGTAGAAGACCCAGGTTCAATTCCTGGTACCCACATAGTAGCTCAAAAACTGTAGATAGCTCCAATTCCAAGGGATTCCACACCCTCATCTAGCCTCTTCAGGCACCAGGCACATATAAGATATACATACATACATGCATACATACATACATACATACATATGTACGTACATACATACAGAAAAGCAAAGCACTCATATAAATTAATAGATCATATTTACAAATACATACTACAAAGCTGTAATCATCAAGATAGTGTGGTATTGCTGTAAGTGTAGTCATATAAAACCATGTAATGGATTTGGGGGTACAGAAATAATCATGATATTTGTGATGAATTACTTTTCCAACTGAGACAACAAGGCTATTCAAAGTAATGAAACTACTGATGGGACACAAGTAAAAGGATGATGTTGGTCCTTACTCACAAAGAGAAATTAACCCACAGTGGCTCATAGACCAAAATATAAAATCTAAGATTATAAAACTTTTAAGAGAAAGCATAAAGAATATTCTTGTGACTTTGGATTAAGCAAAGAGTTCTTAATTGTGACACCCAAAGTACAAACCACTAAATAAAAACAAATAAATGGGAGTATGCCACACTTTAATCTTTTGCACTTCAAAGATGCTCTGGAGGAAAATGAAAAAGACAAGCCATGGGCTAATGGAATATTTGCAAATTATAAATCATATAAAAGTCTTCTGTTGAGAGAGAGAGAGAGAGAGAGAGAGAGAGAGAGAGAGAGAGAGAGAGCATATATGTGCAACTTAAAATTCAAGAATAACAAAACAAATTAATTTTTTAAGTGAACAAAAAACATTGAATAAGAGTCGTATCAAAGAGACTATTCAAAGGGTCAGTAAGCATAAGAAAAGATACTTGACATCGGTTAGTTATCAGAGACATGCAGATAAAAACCACAAGCTGGGGACAATTGTACTTGCTATGCAAGCATGAAGAGCCCAGTCTGATTTCCTGAATTCATGTAGAAAAACCAGATGTGCTGATACATGTTGGTGATCCTGGGACAAAATGGAGCAGAGAAAGATGGATTCCTAGGAGCTTTGGTCATCCAGCTTAGCCTTTGAGGTGAGCTCCAGAAAAAAGTGGCGGGGGGAGGAGAGAGCCAGAGACAGAGAGGAATCCTGTCTCAAAAACTTAAAAAATGGACAACACCTGAGGACTGACCCCTGAGCTTGCCCTCTGACCTCCACACAAACACATACAAACACATACAAACTGTCAGCTACGCCCGCGTATCTGACCTGGTTCTTTGGATCTGCGGAGGGCTGAGGGCAAGAGAAAGAAAACGCAAGTCATTTGGTAAAGGCCAAATGCTGTATTTCCAACTGAGTAAAAAAAAAAAAAATGTGTAGCCCAGGCTGGCCTCGAACTTGTGATCCTCCTGCCTGTAGCCTCCATCAGCAAATCCTACCAGCGTGTGCCACCACAACTGGCAACTGTAGCCTATCACCTTAGTTTGGATTTCTCCTCGAGCAGTCTTCAGGGGAAATGGATGGAGACTGGGGAGTAGGTATAACAGCGTGGGTGCAGAGGAGCACTTCACACTCAGTTAGGACAGCTAGAGTCCAAGAGTGGTTAGAGAAATGGCTCAGCCATTAGGAGCACTGGTTGATTTTCTAGAGGACCTGGGTTCAATTCTCAGCACCTATATGGCAGCTCACAACTGTCTGTAACACCAGTTCCCGGGGATCCCACACCCCCACACAGACATACATACAGGCCAAACAATAAATCATGTCAAAACTTTCTAATGCGTGGCACAAACAGTGTTGGTGAGGGTGTGGGTTGGTGGAGAATACAAAATGATAGGGTTATTTGGGAAAATCATTTGACAAGTTTTAAGCTAATCCTAAATATATCCTACCACCCCAAAAATTCTACTCCTAAGTATATACTCAAGAGACTTGGTTGTGACTGTGCTTGGAAACAACTGAAATACCCACCAACAGATGAGTGAGTAAACAGAATGAAGCCTATACGCACATGGAATATTATTCAGCAGTAAAACGGCATGAAGTTGTAGTACGTAGTACAGTGAGCTTTAAAATATTATGTTTGGTAAAAGGAACCAGTCAAGAGACCATACACTGTGTGGTCCCATCTTCCTGAAACATCCAGAGAAGGCAAAGCTATGGAGAAGTGAAAGAGGGTTGATAGTTGCCGAGGACTGGGGTAGAAAGGGGACACGGATGCTGGTGAGCATCAGGGATCCTCTTGAGGAAAGGGAATGTTCCAAAGTTGGACCGACAGTGGGGATGCTTGCGTAAGTCAGTAAATATACTAAAAGTCTTTGAACTGTATGCTTTAAAACAGATGGGTTTTCTAGCATGCAAATCATATTTCAATAAAGGTGTTTTAATAAAAAGCCTTCTGCCTACACATCTCCATCCCAAAGTCTATTTCCAGGGAACCCAATTGAAGACAACATAGATTGCATTTGAATAGAAATGCCGATTACTTTTTATCTCTCGCCAACTTTGAGAAAATTGCACTTCCAAGAGGAAAAGCCCTAAGTGTGCTGAGCACAAAGAGCTGTTCTCCACCTTTCAGGCTGTCTCCCTTTATGTCACAGCCAGCATTGCTGTCCCCTTTCTCTGACAGCAATCCTAAGACCTGCTACTTAAACTCCATTCCCACAGAGGAAATAGCTCAATGGCTGCCAGCCCTCAGCAGAGTTAGGTAGGCATGTCCTACTGTTCCTCATCATTTTTAATTATGAGTCCCCTTTCTAATAGATGTTTCTGTTCAGTGTTATCTGTTGTAATTCTTTGCCCTGAAAAGTCCAGACACCTTGAGTGTAGACAGGGGTAGAATAAATTACCTGTGACTGGAAGGAAGTGAATGGCAATGGGTTGGCAGACTGGAGCCCATGAGGCTGACTAGGAATCAGAGAAAGGAAAGGAGGAGGGGAAGGCAAGTTGATAAACAAGGACTCCTCTGAGTTCATCCCCACAAGGCTGGCTGCTCATTGCTCAATGTTGCGAGACACTGACTTCTTAGAGGTTTGCAGTAACAGCTCGCTTGAGCTGGAAATTGCTGTGAATGCATGTGCTACCCAAGGCTGAGCTTGTAAAAAAGAGTTCTCCAGCATCCTAGCCTTACTGACAGGCCTGGAACATTGTGTGCCCAGCAACCCTCCCTTGTAGCTCTTGGCCACTGGACCAATCATCCGTGTGTGTGTGTGTGTGTGTGTGTGTGTGTGTGTGTGTGTGTGTCTGTGTGTGTGTATGTCTGTGTGTGTGTGTCTGTGTCTGTGTGTCTGTGTGTGTGTGTGTATGTGTCTGTGTGTCTGTGTCTGTGTGTCTGTGTGTCTGTGTATGTGTGTTCGTGTTCTCCATCTCCTCTTTCTATCATTTATGTCCAGGACATAAGCACTAAACCCTTCCTTCTGCCTGAAGTGTCCGTCACTCTCTTGCTCATTCATGACCCAAACATCCATTGAGCAGCTAGCATGTGCTAAAAGAACTACCCCTAAGCTAAGGTCTAGTACAAATGTGCCATGAATAAGACAGTCCCCACCAACAGAAATCTCCCTGATGTTAAGAAAGAAAGAGAGAGAGAGAGAGAGAGAGAGAGAGAGAGAGAGAGAAGGAAGGAAGGAAGGAAGGAAGGAAGGAAGGAAGGAAGGAAAGAAAGAAAGAAAGAAAGAAAGAAAGAAAGAAAGAAAGAAAGAAAGAAAGAAAGAAAGAAAGAAAAGAATTAGGTCTTTATGTTATGATGCTAAGAAGGTGAATACAGAAAAGTTCATTTGGACAGAGAGGTCTCCAGGAGGAGAGGGTAAGGTTGCTCACACAATCAGCTAAGTGATTAAATAGTAGTTTAAAATAGTTAAAATAATAATAGTTGTGCCAGAGTGTGCTGGTGAAGGCCTGTAATCCAGCCCTCAGGAAACCGAGGCAGGAAGGCTTCGGTAAATTCTAGGCTAGCCTTGACTACATAGCAAGACCTTGTCTCACAAAATCAGTAAAAGTGAAGAGAAGGCCAAGCATTAGAGTTCATCCAAAAGAGAGAGAACAGCCATTTAGCAAAACCCAGAAGTACTGCCGATGACAAAAACTTCTCCAGATGAACACAGTGTTCTAGCTCTGGACCATCCAGGATCGGGGCTGCAATTTAAGTTCAGCACTTGACAGGTGGCTGGGGCAACAAGAAATGGAATTTTAACTTGTGTTCCACTTTCATTCGATTTGCTTTAACCTGAAATCTGCCCATGTGGCTAGCAGCTACTGGCACTATGGCAAGCAGAGGCATAAAACAGTGGGACCCCTGTGAGACAGAAGCTTAAGGGACCTGAAACCATTGCTAGACACCTGTCAGCAAGAAAGAAGGCAGGTCACTTGGTCTGACAGGCACACGAAGATATCAACTCACCAGCCCAATGAGGTAATGGTCAGGAGTCTGTTCTTCCATACTCCTCAAGTCCATGAGCTGCGAACTCACGTGCATTGCGCTGGTCTAGTGAGCAAGGGTGCCTGCGCTTATGCACAATGTGGACATCAACTAGTTCTCTGTCATCTCCAGATCAAGTCATAGAATGGCCTGATCTTCAAAGGGTTCAAGAGACTGACCCCCAAAATCAAGACTTCTTCCATGAGATGCTTTTGTCTTGTTTTTAGACAAGGACTCATGTAGCCCAGGCTGACCCCAAGCTTACTATGTGGTTGAGGACAACCTTGAACTTCTGATCTTTCTGCTTCCACATCCCAGATGTTGAAATGTTATAGGTATCTGCCATCATACCCAGTTTATTCAGTGCCTGAGATCAAACCCAAGCCTCGGGCTTGCGAGGCAAGACCTCTGCTGACTTGAGCAAAGCCTCAGTCCCAGATATCAACACTACATTTTTTTTTTGAGACAGGATCTCAAGTATCCCAGGCTAGTCTTGCATTTGATATGTATCTGAGGGATGGGTGAACTTATGGTCCTGCTGCCTCTATCTCTCAAGTGCTGTGATAGAAGAGTGTCTCAGCACTCTTGGTGTGTGTGATGCTGGGGGTTGAATCCAAGCCTTTAATAATACCAGACAAGCACTGTACCAACAAAGCTATATCTGTACTCCCTCTTTTATGAGCTGCTTTAATGTGTGCATGTTGGGTACCTTTATTTTACTTGTGTTTGTGTACATTTGTGTATGTGTGTGTGTGTGCATGCATGTGCATGCGACTGTTCACAAGAGCCATGGCACTTGTATGGAATCACTTCTCCCTTTCCATGAAAGCCTTTGGAACTGAACTCAGGCTACCAGGCTTGGTGGCAAAAGCCTCTACCCACTTTGCCATCTTGCTGGCCAATACAGTTTTTAGTGCTATGGAAGCCAAAGAAAGCCACTCTTGGGTATGAGACTTGATCCTTGAACTACAATTTTGCAGGTAGATTTTGAGGGTGAATAATATACTTCTATTTCATGGGCTCCCTGTGTTCCCATCAGGGACAAAGTCTTACTCATTTATCACTCTCAAGATTACAAACACCACCTGATTGTGGTGTTTTGTTTACTAGGTGTTTGTGGGATAAATGAATGGATAAGTGAATAATCACATTCATTTACGCATTAGTTCTACTAGTACAGGCAATAGCTGAAGACAAAGCAGCAAAGGAGTTAAAGGGCAGGAAATGAACTAGGCTTTGGGATAAAGCCCCATTAATTACCATCTTACTAGAAATCCTCTTCCCTGCAAATCTGCAAGCTGTAAATTGAGATCTGAGTTGTCGTTTTGAGCGTATCATTCTCTAAACCCCAGATTTGCAAACACTTTTCTTCCGGGTAGTTTGGGGCCTCACAGACATCTCATGCTATTTGCTGAAAAGTGGGCAGAGGCTGCTGGGTCTACTGTGAAAATTACCCGACGTGGGGACAGCTGATGTGGGATTTAGCAAGATGCTTCTGCCTCTGTCACCAGGGAGAGAGACTGCCATAAAGAGGCACTCTGGGGAGGAGAATCTCTGACCTTGGATGACATCCTCTGAACTTCAGAGCAGGGACCTGAAGTCAGCAACTGGCCTCTGAATGTGGACACTCCAAGACTACAGTCCCCTTGTTTGCTCTGCTCCACATTCCCACGTTGGCTTAAAGGGGAGTCATTTTGACTCAGAACTCCAGTTGTTCCATGTGTTTGCTGGAAGTCAATCCACTACCTGGATGGCAGCTTTCTAAAGCCAGGTGGATCGTAGTGCTGAGATTCCACACTCCGGGCAGGAAGAGATGCTCTGAACCAAGAAAAACCTGAGAGAAACCAAGAGCTCCCGCTGCCTACTTCTTATGCATACGTGCAGGCCAGAAGTACACACCATGTTTTAACAACTGTTCCTCTGGGGGGTCATTTTGCAGCTAACCTGAGCACCTAGTCTCCATCCTTGTAGTATCAGGAGACTGCACAGAGACATCTAGGAGTTGATGATAGCCCTGCTGTTCCAGTGCTTGCTGCAAGCAAACCAAGGGCATTGAGATTCCATGTTATTTGTTCAAGGTCACTCTGTGGACTTCTGGAGCCCAGCCCAACACTCTGTCTTATCTCTCACCAGGTTGCCCCTAGATAATCCATACATCTGAGCACACCAGTGTCCCCTCCAAGTCACTGATGACAAAGGCCATTTTTCACAGAGGATATAATCGGGGGACATCGTCTCCTGCAGCCCAGGGTAAAGGCACCCATATTTCATGCAGCAGGTTCATCACAAATGTTAACTGATGAAGCAGGAAGACAGGGGACGGAGGACAGGATCCCCATAGCCCTTGGAAACTTTGCAAATGGGACACCCTGCTCATCCAATGATTAAAAAAATCCAAAGGGTTTGTAACATTTAACATGAAACTCTTAAACACCTGGGCTCAAACTAGTACTGTCTTGAAACTGGCAGACAATTTGTTTAGGAAAGGTCATTGATGAGTTATTTTATATTAGTCCCGAGTGTCCAGTGCAAACCATCATTGAGATGAAATGCTCAGGACAGAACTGAAATCCCGTTATTACCCTCGGACATGTCACGTGTTGCAGGGAAAGAAAACATAATGTAACGTGCTTCTATATGTCAGCGGTAATAATAGCTTGATGAAGATTTCTAAGTTTTTCCAAATGTCATTTCTTTCCAAAAGATGGATTGTTCCTGTTGGGGTTTAGTCTACCTAATTATTCCTGCCTTGATTACTTAACTACTCCAGATATTTCATCCCCCCTTGCTTTTATCGTGTCGAACATGTTAGAAGAACCAAGACAGCTTATTAGTACCCAGCCGACCATCCTGCTCCTGATGGTGAGTATGGAAGCTAGGAAGACCTCTCCCATGGAGAGGTCTATGGGATGGATGGACCCTTTGCCAACTTACAGTAGCCTGAACCTGTTCTGAGGCATGGGCAGCCAGAATTGCAACACTTCTTCTACACCAACGTCTGCCACTGTTAATTCTTCATGTCTCCAGCTCTCAGCCCTGAACATTACACAGCCCTCCTGTGTGGGCTCTGCATTACCCTGCAGGCAAACTTCCCCAACAGCTGCCCAGAAGATGCCCTGAAACAGTCCTGCTGAGGCTCTGGGCCTCCTGCCTGAGTCTAGAAGGACCAGAGATCACCACTTTTAACTCCTTCCAGGGGATGTCCAGGTTGCAAGTCCTGAGACCATGCCTGGAGGACATATCTCAAAATTTTCCTTCCTGCCTGCCTTGTTTTCTTTCTTTCTTTCTTCCTTCCTTCCTTCCTTTCTTTCTTTTGAAAATAATTTTAAAATCTAATGCTATGGTTAGTTAAGGTCTGGGTGAAGTTAGAAACTGAAACTTGGGGACTTTAGATTGTTTAACTTTGTAAATATCTGTCCAGTGTCAAGTTCTGGGCTCAGTGAGCAAAATATTTAAGAAATACCCAAGGTATTCACAGAAAGGGAGAGGGAAAGAAAAAAATGATGCTTCGTTGGAAAGGCAGGTTTTTCTAGAACCTCTCTGGAAGTCAGGGGGTGACCATAACTCCAGCACAGGACTGTCCTTCCACGCTACCTAGGGTTTGATACTCTGAACTTCCAAGTTCTTCTTCATTTACTTTAGAGGTACTAGGCAAAGGGCACACCTAAAACCCAGTGTCTGCTTGGGCACACCTGTCATGTGGAGAGGGCGGCTGCGCCCTTTGGCTGATCTCACTGTCTGGAAACCAGCCAGACTTCATTGCCTCTGAAAGCTGATTCCTCATAGCAATCCCTCCTCCACTCCACTCCCCTCCCTTCACCTCTCCCTTCTGCTCTCTTCCCTTCCCCTCCCCTCCGCTCCCCTTCCTCTCCCCTTTTCTTCTCTTCTTTCCTCTTTCTCCTAACCATCCCCATCTCTTTCTCTTGTGCAAGAGACTGGAACGGTAGGAGAGCAAGGGCAGTATCTCCTAGCTTGGGGACAGCCAGCTCCTATTTCTTAATTATAAAGACGCATTTGTTGCGAACTGATGAACTGCGGCAGGACACGGCAGGCAGGACACACACCTGGGATGCTCTATGCCTACGAGAATGTGTTTACACATCAGAAGAGACCATGAATGTGCCCTGCACTTGGGGAGAATGAGGGGAAGGGGCAGCACAGGGCAGGGGGAGGCACTTAAAGCCTGTGGGAGCTTGTTGTGCCCAGTGTAATCTTAAACCAGCATCACTAGAGAGTTAGAAATAACAGTGCAGTCTGGCCCAGATCTACATAAAAGACTGCGGCAGGGAAACGGTTTAAAACTTTGGTGATTTTTTTCTTTTTTGGGGGGTGGGGGGTTGAGAAACTAGCTCGGTGTTTGCCTTAGAAGCATGAAAACTGGAGTTCCATCCATAGCACCTGCATACAAAGGCCAGTTCAGTATTCACTTGTAGTCTCAGCCGGAACAGGAGCAAGTTCATAAGAGCTTCCTGACCAGACAGTCCAGATGAACTCCAAAGCAAGGGGAAATCTTGTCTTAAAGGAAGTGGGTGGTATCCATAAAGATGACACCCAAATTTGTCCTCTGATGTGTACACACACACACACACACACACACACACACACACACACAAGGAGCTCTAGTCTCAGGTAAGGGGTGGGAGGGGAGAAGAGATAAAGTCCTGTCCTGGATTAGGTATGGCAAGTGGAGGGTTAATCCTGAGGTTTGCCTCTGGGGTGGAGGACCAAGAAATTAACATGTGGAATGAATTAGTGGGAAGGGTTTTGAAGCCGGGAGTAAACACAACTCAATTTGTCTGGGAGGAGGGTACAAAGAGAAAGGCTGGGCAAAGCGGGTGAGGCGAACAGTCCCAGGGAAGGTGGCGATGTTGTATGTTGTGACCTTTTGCCTCCCCCAGACCCGACCCTACCCTGCCGCTGTGCTTCTGAGAACCGGCTGGGGCATTTTAGCATCAGGACAAAGGGAAGCTGAGAAGACAGTGACCTGGCCTGAGATTCCAAGGCTGGGAGGGAAGAAACACTTGGGAGGTTCTTAATAAGCAAGCTGACATGTGGCGAATAAAATTTTAATGCAAGAAGAAAGAGGAAGCCTGTGATCGTAAAAAGGGTATCCTGGTAACCTGCACGGGAAGCAAGAGGACACGCTGTCCACTAGCGTCCAGCCACCACAGGGAATGGGATTGTGCCCAAACTCCAGCCTGTTTGCTGTTTTCTGCACCAGTGGAGGGAAGCAGAGGAACGAAGTGCCTTAAAGAGCGATGGTTCAGGGTTTGTTGGAAGTGCTTTTCTAGACACCCTCTGACCCTGTCTGCCTGTCCTGCTGGAGCCAGGTGGTAAAGGTGAGGGGTAGAATCAAATCCCCTGACATCAAAGAAAGTGGTGTATTTCCAAACTCCCCTCTGTGTTTTTTTTCCAGCCCTATTCAGCAGGCTTCTGCATGGGGCAGATGAACCCATGGAAACACACAAATCAAATGCCAGCTTGCCCCAGTCTGGGGAGGTAATTCATTCGGAGTCCAGTGTGTTGTCTCCCTAGATTGCTCTAACAGAATGAGTCTGTCAAAATGCTATGTCTTTATTATTTCTATGCTTCTATATTATTTTCCAGAAAAGTATGGACGGGGCTTGCTGAAGTCAAAATTTACTAGACTCAGACATGCAAATTTTTAAAAAAGCTAAAAGTCATGTTCAGTTCTAGTACAAGTGAAAGACAGCACTCAAGAGCGCTCATAGACCACTCACAATGCCCTACAAAAGGAAGGAATGGTAACATTTAACAGGGAAAAAGGATTGAGTTCTGTCCTGCAACTAGAAGGCACAAGTCCAGGTAGAGGATGCAAGTGAAGGTTAGCAAAGTCTTGGATAAAGCAGGAAATGTATAAACAGTGAGCAGTGTGAACATAGAGAGAGGGAAGAGGCATGAGAAAGCAAGCAAAGCTCTGAATCAAGTTATAGTCGGAGATCGCCATGTTCCACTTTGTTCTGTTCTTCTCAAGACCATTCCAGACCTTGTTGAACTGCCTCTCTCCATCATGACATTTGGGCACGGGGAGGAGAAAGTGACTCCTCACTTCAGCATTGGGAAATAAGGAAATAAATGTTCCCTTTGTGGTAAGTAAGCTAACAACACTGTGAAACACCCCTTGAAGAGACAGAATGTCCTGTCTAATAAGCCTGGGCGGCAGCAGCCTGGTTTCCAGTGTTAGAACATTCAGAGGTGTGTATCACAGCCAAGCCAAGTATAGTAGTAAGCCCTTGTCATCTTAGCACTCAGAAGGCAGAGGCAGGAGGATCCCAAGTAGAAGACCAGCCTGATGTACATAAAGAGATCTATGTCTATCAGATGACTGATAGGGAGGCTCTGGGCTTGATGTTTCTCAGCTGTCCATTCTGAAACCACTCTCTGCCTTCCTCTGGCTCAGACCATAGCAACTGACCTATCAGTCTCTGTTAACTGTCTCCCTTGAACATATGGTTTTGGTGGAGCTAACCAGTAGGAGTCCCAGAAAGGGATTAGAGGCAAGAAGGGGGAGTAGAGGTCACATCTGCCTTGCTCTGGCTCCCTCTCTGCCAGGTGCCTCCAGCAGGCTTCACTCTGAACCAAATGCTACTGCTCTAAAGACCCCCTCATCTCTTAGAGTTTCTGTTGCTGTGATGACCAAAAGGTGCAGGTGGTGAGGGGTAGCAGAGGCTGTTTCCTCTTACAGTTCTACATCACAGTCCATCATCAAAGAAAGTCAGGGCAGAAACTCAGAGAAGGAGGCCATGGAGAGGTGCTGCTTACTGGCTTGCTCCTCATGGCTTGCTCCTCATGGCTTGCTCAGCTTTCTTAAAGAACCCAGGACCACTAGTCCCCAAATCGCAACACTCCTGGTGAGCTCAGCTTTCCCATATCATCACCCATCAAGAAAACGCATCCAATCCAGTGGGGAGATTTTCTCAGTTGAGATTCCCTCTTCTAAAATGACTCTATCTTCTGTCAGGTTGATGAAAACTGAGCAGCACACCGCCTCTGAGCTTGGGATCTGGCAGCCACTAAATCCTCTTGTTGTTTTGAGTTTATGTACAGCAGTGATCCTGGGTTTGTATGCTAAACCTGTGGCTCCCCACCTCCCACCACCCAGTAAACAGCACCTTTGCAATATACAAGGCTTTCTCAGAGTAGTGTGCGTGCGTGCGTGCGTGCGTGCATGCGTGCGTGTGTGTGTGTGTGTGTGTGTGTGTGTGTGTGTTAGACATGTATATGTGTGCCATAGCATGCTCATAGAGGTCAGGGGATAATCTGTGGGAGTCTCTTCTCTCCTTCCACCATGTGGGTTCTGGGGACCAAACAGGCCGTTAGTCTTAGTTGCAACTGCCTTTACCTGCTGAAACATCTCTAAAGGCCTGACACACACCCACCCATAGTGTCAAAGACAATGCAGCAGGTGCCATCAGTGTTCATGGAGGTCTCATACCCACGACTCTTCCTGTCTCTGCTTGTGAGCACTCACTGGCCACAGTAGCATGCCAGTCCCATGTCCACATCAGGTTGACACATTCCAGAGTAGAACTCAGACACCAAGGGCCATCTCTTTCTTGGTAGCAACACGTTGAGGCATGTTCCACAAAGTCTCTGAGAGGCTTTACTGGGGGGTGCCTGAGAGTCAGGCCCCCTATGTTGTTGGGATTTTTTTCTTCTTTCCCTCCTTGTCTCATTTCTCAGTGTGCTTTCTTGGCTCTCCTCCCAAGAAAACCCACTGACAGTTTCATCTCAAGCTCTCCTCCTGGAGGAGCCCAAGCTAAGACCAAATCAACAGGTAGAAGGGAATTGCATAGAGCTTGCCTGTACCCACACTTAGGTTTCCCCTTCCTGAGCAGGCCCGGGGACTTAGAGACACTCAACACCAGGTGCCCAGGTGCTTCCTGCAAGGTAGCAGCTTGGGGAGACAGAGAATGGCAAGCAGCCACATGGCCCTGTGCCAGACAGCAGAGCTGCTTTCAAGGACACAGCAATCTGTCACCAAAATTCTCCTTCTCAACCCAGTGGAGTTCTGGCCATACCCACAGGCCAAGAAATTAGGGAAAGAGCAAGGAAAATCTAAACCACGTGGTTCCTTGTCACTGAAAGGAGGGACATTATGTGACCAGAAATGGTAGAGGAGGACAGTAAAGAATAGGGGGGTTCTTCTTGAGATGGTAAAAATATTCGCCGGGAGGTCGTGGCGCACGCCTTTAATCCCAGCACTTGGGAGGCAGAGGCAGGTGGATTTCTGAGTTTGAGGCCAGCCTGGTCTACAGAGTGAGTTCCAGGACAGCCAAGGCTATACAGAGAAACCCTGTCTCAAACAAACAAAAAAAAATTCAAAATGCAGGTCTGGAAGATGTCTCAGTGGGCAAAGCACTTGTTGTGACCTGAGTTAAAATCTCCAGAGCTGGCATAATCTGAGCATGGTAGCATGAAGCTGAGTTCCCAGTGTTCCTAAAGAGATAGCAGACAAAGACAGGAAACTCCCCAGAAGCCCATGGGGCAGCTAGCCTGGGATACATGGCAGTGAACAAAGAGACCCTCTCTTAAATAAAGTGGAGAGCATGAACCAACACTTGAGGTTGTCCTCTGTCCTGCACGCACACACACACACACACACACACACACACACACACACACACACAGAGAGAGAGAGAGAGAGACAGACAGACAGACAGACAGACAGACAGACAGACAGACACAGGCACACACGTGCACATGCACACGAACAAATAGGCACACTCATGGACATACTCATGCAACATACACACACCAAAAAAACAAAAATTAAAAAACTTTGGTAATAATTGCAGATAGCTGTGAATATATTAAAATTCATTGAGTCATATACCCTTTCCATGGGTACATTTTATAGCATATTTTTAAATCTAAACTAGGAAGACAGTGAAGCACTTCACCCCTGAAGTATCTACCACCATAGAGAAGGTAGAGGTGCACCCAGGGTCCCTGGTATTGGACATAATTAAGGTACTCTTAATGACAACCCTGGCCCAGTCTTCCCTCACAGCACAAGTACAAACACTTGAGCACTTCTCAGGCTTCTTCCTCCAATGACAGCTCCACCTTACACCATTCTGATGACTATAATCTGGGGACTTGGGAGAAGCCAGAAGCAAAACAGGAAGAGGAAAAGCCAAAGTCACACAGTCCCCTCCTATTTACTTTCTATTCCTGTGATAAACACCATAACCAAAAGCAACTTGATGAGGAGAGGATTTATTTGGTTTACATTTTCCAATTATAGTCCATCGTGAAGAGAAGTCAGGGCAGGAACTCAAGGTAAGGACCTGGAAGCAGGAACTGAAGCAGAGGCCATGGAAGAAGACTGCTTTCTGGCTTGCTCCCCATGGCTTGCTCACCTGTTTTCTTATCAACCCTGGAATGCCTGCTCAAGGCGGGCACCGCTCCCAGTGGGACAGGCCATCACACAGTAATCATTAATCAGAAAATGCCCCCACCGACTTAACTACATGTAGTGGGAGATATTTAAATCTCCAACGCAAATATGACCGGTCAATGAAAACACAACTCAGTAATTATGAATATATTCTGTAAGTCTAGATTGGGCAGATACCCCTACACTACTCTGTTCCCCAACTATGAGACCCTTATAACTTGAGGATTTTCCAGACCCTGCATCTATCCTTCTACCTCCTGCTTCCCAGTCTCCTCTCCTTCATCGTCTTCCTCCTCCATTGTCTTCCTCCAGTCCTCCTCCCCTCTGCTCTCTTCCACCAACCTTTATTTCTCCACCTCTCCTTCTTCTGCCCAATCACTAGCTCTAGCCTTTATTTTACAAATTAAGATGGGCAGAAGGTTCACTAGAATTCACCTGTGTAATGACTCACACCTTCTCTGCAGCCCTTCACAGGAAAGGGGAATTAGTATCAAACTACAAGACCGGGGCTATCCACAACAACTACAGGGCAATCTAATGCAAGGATTTTTTTTCTAGCTAGGCTCCCTCTTCTCAAATGTCTCTAGCACAAATTGACCCAAAATGAGCCTACATATCCCCAGTATCCTTAAAGACCTCCCACTAGATCCCACCTTCTAATTCCGCCACCTCTCAAAAGTGCACTTATAGGAACCAAGCATTTAACACATGGGTATTTAAGGGATGCAAACTATTGCAATGTCCAAAAGAAAAGTGAGGATTTGAGCCAATATTTGTATACCCACATTCATAGTAGCCTATTTCCAACTGCTTAGAGGTACAAAGCACCATGCCATGGGTTTCCTTTCTGCCTTAAAGCAGAAGGAAGTGCTGATACAAGCTGCATCATGGACAAACACTAAAGACATTGTGTCAAGTGAAAGAAGTCAGCCACAAAAGGGCAGATACTTGATGATTCTGAGAGAGCTAGAGTATTTAAATTCATAGTGACAGGTGATAGAACTGTGGGTGGCAGAGGCTAATGTAGAAGGGAGCAGGGAGTGAGTACTTAATGGAAACAGAATTTTAAAGCTTGAGGGTGGGGCTGGTTCAGTGGACAGCATGTTTGACTAGCATGCAGAAGGCCCTAGGTTCAATTCCCCTTCCTGGAAAACTTCAACTTCACAACCTTAGACATCTAGGATTGATTAAAATGCAAAATGCGATGTATATCTTGCCACGATATAAAAAATAAAAGAAATGTCTCTGCCCCATCCAGCTTCTCATTTGGCATCATCTCACTACTCAGCTTCCCTGACTCTACTGCGCCCCTGTCTCTGACCTTGCTTGCATGTAATGAACTGACAACCAGATTGTGACATAAAGTCTTACCACATACGTCTTAGGTTAGAGGCCCCTGACACAGGAGCCAAGACAGAGATTCTCCTGCAGTGGATTAATGAAGATGTACCCTAAGAAAGAGTGAGGGACACAGAATAAGGAAGAAGATCCCAAAGAGAAGCAGGAGCCCAGTTGAAAGCCCACTTCAGCTTCATCCCATGGAGGACTCTGGAATGTGAGGGTCCAGTGGTTAGCTACCTTAGAGTATGATCTCTCTCCATATCAACTACCTTTGGCTTTTGTGTACTATGGGGAGAGGAAAAGCCTCCCAGGCATTTCCTAGATATTTCCAAGCTCTTGTGCAACTGAGAGGGTAATGGTCAGGTGATGGGGGCAACTCAGGTGTCTATAACCAATAGCCTTAACAACTAGAGGATGAGTAAAGGCAGTTGGGCATCAGTAACTTCTTCCAAAACATCCTTTCAGTGGGACTGGAGCTGTAGTTCAGTGGTAGAAAGTCTGTCTAACATGCACAAGGTCCTAGGTTTGATCCCCAATGCTACAGAAACTAATTCCCATCTCTATCCTCTTCAGCTCTGTATGCAGGGAGAAGGAGAATCTCTGTATGCTGGATACAAATGCAG
Source organism: Mastomys natalensis (assembly GCA_021653895.1). Classification (NCBI taxonomy): domain Eukaryota; kingdom Metazoa; phylum Chordata; class Mammalia; order Rodentia; family Muridae; genus Mastomys; species Mastomys natalensis. The sequence goes on from JAJTUV010003031.1 coordinate 73,530, forward strand.
GTTGAGTCCTATGTCCGAAACATGCCTTGCACATCAGCTGGGCAATTGATTTGTTTCCCTCATGCTCCGTTCCCACATGTGTGAAATAGGGATGCCAACCAGACAGCTCTAACTGTGATTTAGATTAACCAGGATGCTGTATATGGAACTCTCTTTTTCGGCCAGCCCATCCCACCTATCCTTCGTTCAGTCCTGGGGCCTTGCCAACAGTTATCCCATGCACTGTGCCTCAGGAATAAAATTATAGCCCGAGTAGACCAACTGGGGGCTGTCTCTGGGATTGTTCCAGCTGAGACTGGCAGAGAAGGCCTAAGCCTAAGGACAAAACAAGACAGATATAAGGCAGCCATCAGCTGTCCATGTTTGCCAGCATATGGAGGAAATCTGTCTGCCAGAAGACTGGGAGGCCCACGTAGAGAAGAGACACAGAAAGAGGATGTGAAAGGACCTGGCCCATGTCCTTCACATCTTAGATCATGTCCATGACCAACTCCATTGCTTCACTTCTCAGGTACAGGGAGAAATAAATTCTGGGTTTTTTCCAAGTTCACTGGGGCCGGATTCTTTCCACTTGCAAACAGAAGACAGATGACTAGTCTGCGGAGTGTCTGCCTCACAGGGCTGTTGTGAGATTTAAATAAAGTAGTTTGTGCAGAAGGAGGTTTCTAATAATGGCCATTGTAATTCTTTGGAGACCAACGGGAAACAGGAAGAGAAGGTACTTCCTCTGTCACCTGCTAGCATCTCACGGAAGCTGGAGGCTGACACTCTCCAGGCTAGAACTTAACTCAAAAACCCTTGGCATTGTGTAAAGAGTAGTCAGAGTTCTTTGCAACCGTTGTCTGTTAATTATTAGCCATTTGTCACTTTTTTTTTTGAATGATTCGTGTGTGGGAGGAGGTCTGCACAGGTGTACATATGTGCACATACATGCATGTGGAGACCCCAAGGTGTCACTCCTTAGGAACAGTGATTTGTTTTTAAAGACAGGATCTGTCATTGACCTGGAGCTCATCAATTAAATTAGGCTAGGCTGGCTAGCCAAGAAGCCCAAGCGTCTGCCTTCTCCACATCTTAAGTGCTAGATCACAAGCAGATGCCACCAAGCCTGGCTTTGCACAGAGTTTCCAGGGATCAAACTCAAGATCTCATAATTATGCAGCAAACACTTTACTTCCACAGAACTGTTTTGTTTTATTTTAATTTCTGTATGACTTTTTAAAAATTCTGTGTAATAGACTTCCCTGGGTGACTGTAGCCCTTCATCAGGTTCTTTTATTCTTTGTGCAACTTTGCAGTGGTTGGAGGGGAATTTAATTTTTGAATTCTCCAACCTATGGCTTGGGCTCAGTAAAGTCTTAAGCCATGAGCTCTGGCCTGCATATTCTCTGAGGTTTTCTTTTTCAAGTGTCTTCTGAGGTACCATTGCAGTAAAAGCATGGAATATTCTTGATTCTAACCCACCCAGTCAGAGTCTGGGAGACAGGGGAACAGGCAAGAGATCTGCATCAGCCCTTAAGAGTGTATGGACTACAGCCTCAGCCTACAAACCAATGCTCTAAGCCATTTGAAGCTGGAGCGAACCATACCTGTGACCCTCACTGTAAGATAACAAATTTACCCACCTCACTTTCTCACCAAATAGTTCCATCTTGGCTTGATTTAACTCAATGTAGCAATTCCCCACTGCACACCACATGAACCACTGAGACCTGGCTTGGGTAGTCGCTCCTTGCAGTTCATAGAAACTGAGCAAGCTACACAGTTGGGGGCGCTCCCATCTGGAGTTCTCTTGCCTCTGGGCCAGTTGTGTGGTCTCGGTCAGGAGCCTATCATCAGTTCCCCCCATCTGGCCCAGCAGCCTGTAATACACTGCTACAACAATATGATTTCTATTCGACTCGCCTTTGATCTCCACCCACACAGTTTCCAACACAGAGCCCCACCCTCCAGTCTATGAACTTCCATGTGGGAAGAATCTTTATATTGTATGTGGATAGTCCATCTCCCCTTCTAGAAGCTTCTTTTTAAGAGCAAGCTCAACGTCTCTATGTCCAGTCTACCCACAATCCCCTTCTGAGGATGCCCCTTCTACTCAAGTGACTTTAGTCAAAGCTTATTGGACTAATACTTTAGTCATGGTTCCCGTAGAAGCAAAAGATGAAGTAGTGTTTTAAGAGGTTTTTAGTGTCCTGGATAAGCTGATCATGAAAGGCCAAAATGAGACTGGGAAGAGAGCTTTGGCACAAGAGCACAAGCATGACCACTCTGGGTAACCAAAGCTCAATCTCATTGGAGAAGAGTGTAGAACACAAAGCTTGGCCTCATCTTACCATGGGACAAAGAGAGAATATGAAAGGACTCAGTCCATGTCTTTTGCACCCTAGACTGTGTGCCTAACCAGTTGCACTGAGCCACTTCTCAGGCACAGGGAGAAATAAACTGTTCATTTGTTTGCACACTAACCTTTTTCCTTTGAGGATTCCATACACACATGCACATTTCTGCATTACACTCATCCCTCACTCCCCACCTCCAACTCCTCATGAATCCTACTCCACATGTCCCCTTCCAACTCCATGTTCTTTTTAAAAAGAACAACAACAACAAAAAAAAAAAAACAGAGTCCAATTAGTACTACTCATATATGCCATAGTGTGGGTCTATGTACTGAAACATGGTCAACTACAAAGGAACACATCCCTAAAGAAAAATAACTAGCCCTCCCTTAGACAACCATCAACTGTCAATAACTCCAAAGTTAGGGGTGGGGCCTTGAATGGGGCCATCCCCATCCAAGCTGGAATGTTGACTGGTGTGATCCTGTGCAGTCAACCACACCAACTATGAGTTCATGCATATAGGGGTCCTGTCATGCCCAGAAAACACTGTCCTCCTTAACCTTCATCTCTTACAATCTTTCTCCCCCTTTCCACAACAGCCTTGAACCTTGGGGTAGAGGGGGTGACCCACTTATGGCTGAGCTCCCTCACAGATGCTTGTTTTCTACACTTTGACCAGTTGTGGATGTGTTTGCATAGCAACTGTTAGCAGTCACTCATCATTCATACCCAACTAGCCACAACTCCCCAGGCCCTGCAGTAGACAGACAAGCCATCAAGCAAAGAAATGTCAGAGTTAAGGGGTGGTAATGTGACTAGAATACATCAAAATGGTAGGTTAAAGGGCTATGAGGTAGAGGATTGGCAGGCAGCCTAATTCACTTGGCAAGCTCCAGGCCAATGAGAGACTCTGTCTAAGGAGACCAAGGTAGAAAGCCCATGGGGAATGATGACTGAAGTTTTCTTTTGTCTTTGTCTCACACACACACACACACACACACACACACACACACACACACAGAGTCCAGCCCTTCTCAATTTGATAACCAAACATACGTCCTTAAAGTGAGGTATCCCACAAGGCCTGTGTCCATCTCCAAGAGTCACCACCATCTGAAAGGTTCCAGCAACATTCAGAAGTTCACGTTGTAAATCTTGCTCCCTGTACCCAGGCTGGAGAAGCCTCTGAGCACATGTGCTGGATACAGAGAAGCTCTTCCTTAGGGAATACTGTGTGAGCAGCTGTCCCCTTCCCCTGCAATGTTCTTTCAAGTGTATACTTGTTTTGTCAAATTGACTTTCATTATTTTTAATTGTATGTGTATATGTCTGTGTGGGGCTATGTTCATGTGAATGCAAATGTGCAGAGCCCAGAGGCATAGGGTCCCCTGGAGCTGGAGTTGCAGGCAGTCATGAGCTGCTTGATATGGGTGCTGGCAACTGAAACTCTGCTCCTCTAGAAGAGTGGCAAATTCTCTTAACTACTGATCTATATGTCTCCAGCCCCCTGCTCACTTTTAAGTTACTATATTAGTCAGAGTTCTCTAGAGGAACAGAACCTCTAGAATATATTACCAAAGAGATTTAGCTCCTCTGGATTTGGACCTAGATCATAGCAACATAGCTAAAAGTACCAAGAAGGATGGTAAATATGGGAACAGATAGAGTGTCCCCTTCCAGAAAATGGTAAAGAAACTTGAAATCAGCCAGCACAACAAGCTCACTTGCTCCTTCTGTGGCAAGACCAAAATGAAGAGGTAGGCAATGAGGTCCAGGCCCTGTGGCTTCTGCATAGAAACAGCTGCCGGAGGGGCCTAGGCCTTCAGTCAGCTCTGCTAGCAGAAAACTGGAGAAGCTTAAAGACTAAGCAGAAGCACTTCATTTGAGATACCCTTAGCCTACAATAAATGGGTTAACTTCTGTAACCAAGGCAGGGGTATCAAATTAGCCTACATGGCACTAGTTGGATAGTGCGACAGTGGCTGCCTGCTGCACAATGGAGCCGTTGAGAACCCAGTAGCCACTTACTCAATGAGACTGAATGCCTCAACGGTCCCAATCTGGTCCTAAAAGCCTGAAGGATTCCTGGAGTGCCTCTGATCTTCAGTCCACATTGAAGAGATGGTTTCCCAGGTCAATGGAAGACGATAGCACCAGCCCAGCAACAGAGTAGAAGCAAGGAGTAAAGGTAGGAAGACGAAAGCAGCATCGCTTTCCCCTCCAATCTTTTAGAATCCAGATCACTATCATAAAGGGTATCCTACATTGTGGGAGAGTCTTCTCCCTCAAGCCTTCCAAGAAATACCCTCATAAACCTTCCTAGACCATATCTCTTAGTTGATCCCAGATCCAAGCCAATTTCATTGACAAGCAAGATTAACCATCACAACCCTTTAGCTGAGATTGGTTGGATCCAGCCAATGGTCTCATGGTACCTTTCCCATTATCTGGGTTCAAAGTACTTGTGTTCTTTTTAGTGCCACTAATAACTTCAGAAGCTGTGCCTCCCTTAGCTCCCAAGTTTGCATGGGCTTCTCAAAGCACACTGCAAGTTTTCTAATCTTTTCACTCTGCTTTTTACTTCTAATTCTTCCTATAACCTGAATAAAATCAGCTAACATTAATCATGCCACGACCTGGATGCTGACCTGCCTTGAAATTTTCTACACTCGATTAACACATTCATCAGAGTGAGTGAGTGAGTGAGTGAGTGAGTGAGTGAGTGAGTGAGCAGTTGAAACAGAAACTCACTTTGTAACCTTGAGTGGTCTAGAATTTACTACGTAGACCAGGCTGGTCTCAAATTCATAAAGATCTACCTTCTCCTGCCTCCTGAGTGCTGGTATCAAAAGCATGAACCACCACATGAAAGCATTCATTGCTTTTTAAAGAAAGATTTGAGTGTGTGTGTGTGTGTGTGTGTGTGTGTGTGTGTGTGTGTGTGTGCACATGTGCCTGCCCATGGAGGCTAGAAGAAGGTATCAGATACCTCTGTGGCTAGGGTCACAACCTATGGTGAGCCACTGACTGTGGATGCTGGGAACTGAATTCAGATGCTCTGCAAATGAAAGAAGCAATCTTGACTGCTGAGCTATCTCTCCAGCCCTCTATGCATCACTTTTAAAATCAGCCTTCCAAAGGCTCCAGACACAAACAAAAGGTGAGCAAATTCTTTGCCACAAAGCCAGACAAACAACCTCCAGGCCAGTCCTTGTTCCCACCTGAAGCCTGGTGAACACAGTCTACCGTCCGTATTCTTATTAGCATTCTGGTCTTCTGAACACACACAGGAGTCAACTATTAAATTGTATTTGGAGCATTCTAAGGTTTGTGTAGTCCACTTCTATAATCTCTTCCAAATTTCTTCCATAAACTAATTCTCAAGCCTTCTTAACTATGAGGGATAGTCACCCAAGCAACTCTCACTCCTAATACTGATTTTCTGTAGCAGAATTTGCGTTGCTGTGACCATATATCTATTTAAACAACTTATGGGAGGAAGGATGTATTTGCAGTCACAGCTTTGGAGATTTCCATTCATCACTGGAGAAAGTGCATCAGAATAGAGCAGCTCACAGCTTAGAATGCCTGCATTGGGCTTTCTTCGTTTAGTTCCTCTGGGCCCTCAGTTTATTGATGCTTCTGCTTACCTTCTCTGGAAACACCCTCTAAAACACAGGCAGAAGTTTGCATTACTAATCACCTAGGTGATTTTCAATCTAAACAAGTTGACAACCAAGATTAACCATCATAAACACAAACTCAAAAACTTAAAAGCATGGGCAGGTTCTTTGTGTTGCCATAACACACACACACACACACACACACACACACACACACACACACACAAATCTTCCATATATTCTTTACTTATAAAGAATGTAAGTTTGTTTTCTCAAAGTTCTAGGGACTAGAAAGTGCAATATTAAGGTACCAACAGATTCCGTGTCTCTGAGACCCAACCTCTGCTTCCAACATGGGGCTGTATCCTCACACGATAGAAAAGAATGAAACCGGTCTAAATTATTTTTTTATTGTTAGTACATGTGCATGAGTGTGTGTGTGTGTGTGTGTGTGAGTGTGTGTGTGTGTGCGCGCGCTGGAGCACTAGAAGTGTGGGTGTGTGCGCATAAGGAGGCCAGAAGAGTGCATGATATATATTCCCCTACAGTTATCCACATTTTGTTTCCCTGAAAAAGGGTCTCTCACTGAGCCTGAAAGTCACTGTTTCAGCTAGGCTATCTAGCCAAGGTGCTCCACTCTGAAGTTTCAGCACATGCTGTCTTTTATATAAGCGCTAGGGATTTGAGCTCTGATTCTCTTGATTTCCCCGCAAATGCTTTTACGCATTTGCCATCTCAACACCTCGAGCTCTGTTATAAAAGATCTTCCTCCACCCCCAGGAGACAGAGTCCTCACCTCCTAAAAAGACTCACCTCTTAATTCAATTACACTGGCTGTTAAATTTCAATATAGGAATCTTATATTCAGACCATAGACAGAATAAGAGACACAGAGATCTCAGCTGCATGACAGGTTGCTTGAACTGAGAGGCTCATCATACCTGATGGAGCGACACAGGGAAGAAGTCTATCTTCCAAGAAGACCCACACCCCTTCTGAGCAAGAACATAGAGAAATAAGAGACCATGTCACCCCAAAATCAAGAAGGAAGTCAGAAGCTCTGAAGCCTAATGAGTTTTTGAGAAAGGCTAATCTCTCGATGACTACTCCTCATCCCATACTGTGTCCATAAGTGGTTTTAATAAAGGCCACGTTAACTAAACCAATGTAAGTAGCTTTATGTTCCTTCCAGCTCAAAGGTTTTACTCAAGACAGACAATTGTTGAAATCGGTGGCTATGTCAAAATGGTATGGCTCTGTAAGTCTTTATGTAAGTATAAAGATCTCTAAAGCAGTAAGACTGTTCCTGATGTCCTGTTCAAAGCTGTCCTCTAACTAATTCTATAATGCAGTTCTCCCCTAGCCTCAGTCCCTCTGTACTACAACATCTCTTCCTGAACTATGCTCACGACAAGCACAGCCTCAGTACTCCTAGACTGCTACGAAAGCGTCTCATACCAAGATCCCCATTCCATCATGCACCCTATGGGGAAAGCCTGTGGTTAATCTGGATTGTACTGGAAGTTTCTCGTGGCCTGAGAAGAAGGTCTAGTCCTAGCTCTGTAGCCCAGAGAGTGGCATGCTACACTCTCATAGGGTTATCCAGGTTCCAGAAGAACCAGCCATGTCCATCTGAGCTCAGAGTCGGACTGTTTAGTTCAGGCTATCATTTGCATTAATAGATCCTGGAACTTCAGTTTGTCTTCTCGGGCTCTGGAAGCCACCCATGTATCTGTGAACAACAGCTGCAAATCCACTCTCTGTCTGGGAGCTTGTCTTTCTTTTCTCTCTTGTTTTTTAATTCCAGTTACAGATCTTCATCTCTACATTTTGATATCCTGATCTCAAGCTAGATTAACTCTGTTCCATGGATCTGAGCCAGGAACTCTGAATGTAGTCAGATATTGTTGGTGGTCTTTTAGTTTCCTAATGTACAAATGTAGCTCTGTGGTAATATCTTTGACTTGGCTAGAAATTCTGCCTTAGCAGCATCTAATTAATGCATTACCTTAGGACTTTGAAATATTTCTTGGAAGTAGGTGGGAAATTAATACAAAAACTAAGTAAATAAGCATTTTCTTTTTTTAAAAGTGGTATTTTTGATGTGCAACAAATGCTTACCATAGAAAAACTTCAATTCAGTGTGCCCACACTGACAAATATCCTGAAGTAATTGGACGCTGTGTACTTTGAGTGAGAATGCCTCCCATGGGCTCATGTAAGTGAGTGCTTGGTCCTCAGTTTGTTTCAGAAGGATTAGGAAGGGGGGGGTCTTGGTCTTGTTGCAAGAGATGTATCACTGGAGGATGTGTGTGTGTGTGTGTGTGTGTGTGTGTGTGTGTGTGTGTGTGTGTGTGTGTGTGTGCTTATCCTCATAGATTTGTACTCTTGAATCACTTGCTGATGACATCAAATTTTTTATCTTTTAGTATTTTTTTAATTATAAAATCAACAACAGAGGAGTGAGTTTAATTCCCAGCACCTACATGGCAGCTCATAACCATTGTAACTCCAGTTCCAGGGGATCCAACTCCCTTTTCTGGCCTTTGAGAGCAGAGAGACTGGGAGGAGAAAATGAAGGGGAAGCTGCAATCAGAATGAAAAGTTAATTAATTAATTATCTCATTCATTAATGAAAAAAATGGTCCCCAATAGGGTTATATATTGCAATGGCTACTCATCAAGGAGCAGAACTATTTGAGAAGAATTAGGAGGTGTGGCCTTGTTGGAGGAAGTGTATCACTGTAGGTGGGCTTTGAGGTTTTCAAACCTCATGCTAGGTTCTGTGTGTGTGTGTGTGTGTGTGTGTGTGTGTGTGTGTGTGTGTGTGTGATTGTCTCTCTGTCTTCCTGTCTCAGCCCCTATGTCTCTCTGTCTCTGTTTCTCTGTATGTGTGTGTCTTTGTCTCCCTGTCAAGGCCTCTTGTCTCTGCCTCTGTCTCTCTGTCTGTGTGTGTGTCTCTCTGTCTTTCTCTGTCTCTCTGTGTGTGTGTATGTGTGTGTCTCTGTCTTTCTGTCTTTCTCTGTCTCTGTGTGTGTACGTGTGTGTGTGTGTGTGTCTTGTGCATAAGGTCAGCTACTGTTTGATCACCATGCTTGCCAGCATGCTTCCTGCTATTATAATAATGAACTGACCCTCTGAAACTGTAAGCAAGGGTCAATAAAATGCATTCTTTTATAAGATATGCCTTGGGCATGGTGTCAAGCCATAGCAATAGAACAGTGACTGAAAACATCCTAGAACTAGAATTGCAAACAGTTGTGATCCACCATGTGGAGGCTGGAAACTAACTGAACCTGGGCCATCTGCAAGAATAGCAAGTGCTCTTAACTGCTAAATCACCTCTATAGTCCCACCCACATGGGAATTTTGTTGGTGGTGTTCAATGGAGGAGCTACTAATTCCTCCTGCTTCAGAAAACTCCTGTGAATCTTCACGGACCAGAACTGTGCCCCTTGCTTTTTAGCAAGCCTCAATAGCTAAAATAGAAGAACAAGGAGCTAGTTAGTCACTTGGTTTCCTGTTAACTATATAAGGCTAGGACTGCATCAGTTATAAGATAAATTCAGCACAACACAGAAAGGATTTAATTTCTCACTAATGCAAAAGCAATCCATAATGGTCACGGCACAACAGCCGAGGAATTCTACATAGTCAGGGACCATGGTGCTCCTATCATATTATTCTGCTATGAATGGCTTCCAGTGTCGCTTCAGGATCAAAATTCTCCAGTCAGACAGCTTAAAAGGATGAAGAACTTTCTGAAAAGTAATGCTCAATAGAAAAATTCCAAAATCTTTATCCTGGTATCCAAGACCCTTCATAATATGAACCCAGAATTCTTTATGTGATCCTATCTCTCATGGCCTCTCATTTCCCATGGCTGTCATGTATCTTCTTGTGCCACCATGAAGACTAGGTTCCCACTACACATCTATACATACCCCTATCTAGGGATGTCTTTCATTCTACCTGTCTCACCACTATCTTCCATCAGTATCCTGCAACATCTCTTAAGTCCTACCTTTCTTTACATCCTTGGGGACAAGATGGACTCAAGAGAGGATGATGAATAAATTAGATGAATTTTTGGTTTTTAATATACAAGACACAAGGGAAACAGAATATACCCCTAACAACACAAAGAACAGTCTCCAACAGTAGGACACGGGGCTGCATTTATATTTATTGTTTATATCCATAAGTACCCCAGTGACATCATAATGAAAATTGCAGGTGATGTAAGACATAAAAGGAAAAAGGATAGAGATTCCTGCCTATCTGAATATTTGGGGACCTGATTGCATCAAGATAAAACTGAATGGGATGAGTGTAACAACATGAACTTGGCTCTTGGAGGTCAATGGCAGAGCTCCAGAACTTGGCAAGCTCATATAAAAACTTCCCGTTTCTGCTCCACAGCGAGTTTGCTGGAAGCCATCAGTTTGGCTACTGAAAAAGGTTCTTAAATTTTAGGTGAGTTAATAGAAACATAATGTCCATAAAAGGAGAGGAGATTATTTAGCTCTCTTTTGATCTGACTCAATGAAATTTATGGTAGACATACTAGCGGTCTGTCTTAGTTTCATTTCTGTTGTGATAATGAAACACCTTGACGGAAGAAAAAAAAAGAAGGCTTACAAGCCCAGGTTACAGGCCATCATTACTGGGAAGCCAAGGCAGGGACTTGAAGCAGCTAGTTACATTACATTCACCAGTGGTGTGGAACAAAGAGAAATGTATGTAGGCATGCTTTGTGTGCTTTGCTGGTTCTCTCCACTATTAACTTCTAGGGCACAAAAGCTGGAAATGGTGCCACCCACTTTCATGCTGTGTCCTCTCACATTAAGTCAATCACAGATATGCCCAGGGGCCAACCTGCTCTAAATAATTCCTAACTGTAATTCTTTTCTCCAGTGAGTTGACGTTTTGTCAAGTTAACAGAACCAACCATCACAAGGTCATATTTCTTCAGCCTTCCATTATCTGTACCTTTCAGCATGTGACTTTAAAAGTTCTCCACTAAAGAGCCAGAGTTGTCTTCTCCACATTGGCCATAGATTTTGGCCATATGACATATGTTAGCAATCGTAACATGACCAAAAAGTTAGAGAAACACTTCTACAATGAGACTAGCTGGCTTCTGCATCTGTCATTTTAATATGAAGTCCAGAAGTTGCTTGTCATGGCTTGACTATGAAGTGTCCCCCACAATAACTCCCTGTGGAATGTTTACTTCCCAGCTAGTGGCTCAATCACTGAGAGATGAATGGATTCTGCCTTCTCCAGTGGATGAGCCATTGATGGATTTAGGATTCCATGGCACTTTAAAAGGTGATTGAAGCTTCTGGATGTGATGTTCAGTTGCAGGAAGTGGGTCTAGTCAGGGGGTAAACCTTTGAAGGGTATTTTGTCTCAGACTCCATCTTGCTCTGTTTCCTGGCCACCTCAAGGTGAGCATCTCTGTTCTGCCACACCCTTCTATTGTGTGGAGTCAACTTACTGTAGACTGAAACCTGTGAAACTATGAGCCTAAATAAACTTTCCCTCCTTTAAATTGTCTCTCTTAGGATTTGTCCTCAACATAAAAGGAACTGACTAACTAACACACCAACACACTGGTCATGTGAGGACAATGAAGACACCTAGTACATACTGCATGGCCCCAGGTGAGCCCAGCCTAGATCAGCTACCCCAGAGATGTAATGGAGTACACTCAAGACACACAGAATTATCCAGCCAAGCCCATCCTGGATGAGCTGGCCCCAGCAAGCACACTTCTGCATTCCCCTGGAACATTCTTGGTTTGTCATTATGCAGCACTAGCTGGTTGAAACAAGAACCCTGTACATTGACTGTGATCCTCAGAAACTTAGATGCATCCAAAAGAGGACGGTGGAGACCTGAAGGCTCACTAGGCATAAAGCTCATGAGACATAAGGATCAGCTGATGGCACCAGCATCTACACTGAAAAGGGTAAAATCCCCAGAGAATGTGAATATGTTTTTCAAAATATATGAAATGCTGCCATCTGAGAGATGAGCAGAACGTTACTATGATCCAAATGTGTTTCCCCAAAAGTCATGCATTGAAACCTTATGGCCAGTGTATACATTCTACTCTCTTTTTGGTTTTCTGTTAGTTCTGTGTTATCTTGCTTTGCAGTACTGAGGCTCAAACCCAGGGCCTCATGTACAATAGACAGATACTCTGCTTCTAAGGTATGGCCCCATCAATTTTTATTTTTGTTTTGAGACAGGGGTTCAGTATATTGCTCATTCTGACCCTGTGCTCACTATGTAGTTGAATCTTCCTGCTCCAGCTTCCAAAGTCATTAAGATCACAGTCATGTGCCACCATGTCTTGTTCCAATGAAATTATATAGAGAGGTGGGACTCGTCAAACTATAAGTGAGTTGTGACGATGATATTCTTTGCTTCCTACATTTTTGTTTCCAAAAATACAGATATTCATTTTTATAGGATTTTTGACAAGCGTGCATGTGTGATGTATGTGCGTGCATGTGTGTGTGTGTGTGTGTGTGTGTGTGTGTGTGTGTGTGACCGAACAGGTGCCATGACACACATGTGGAGGTGAATGGACAACTTCATGGAGTCGTCAGTTTTCTCTTTCTACCATTTAGGGTTCCTGGGACTGAACTCAGGCCATCTTAGCAGCAAGCACCTTTTCCTGCTGAGCCATATCTAAAGCCCTCACATACTGATTTTTTAAAAAGCAAAGGTTTGTTTAAAGAGGCCTAAAGCCATTAGGAGATGATTAAGTCACAGGGTGGAACTCCCACAGATAGGATTATGAGCCTTATGAAAGAGTTGGAGGAAAGCGTTATACTGTCTCCTGCTTCTGTGCTGTGTAATGACTCTATAAGAAGACCCTCACAAGATGCCAAGTGTCAATATCTTTTTTTTTCTTTTATTGGATATTTTCTTGATTTATATTTCAAATGTTATCCCTTCTCCAGGTCTCCCCTCCAGAAATCCCTTATCCATCCCCCTCCTCCTGCCACTATGAAGGTCCTCACCCACCCACCCACCCACTCCCACCTCCCCACCCTGGCATTCCCTACACTGGGGCATCGAACCCCCACAGGGCCAAGGGCCTCTCCTCCCACTGATGTCCAACAAGGCCATCCTCTGCTACATACACAGCCGGAGTCATGGGTCCCTCCATGTGTACTCTTTGGTTGGTGCTCCAGTCCCAGGAGCTCCAGGGGGGTATGGCTGGTTGACACTGTTGCTCTCCCCCATCGTGGGGCTACGAACCCCCTCAGCTCCTTCAGTCCTTTCTCCAGCTTCTCCATCAAAGACCCATTGCTCACTCCAGTGGTTGGATGTGAGCACCTGCCTCTGTATTTGTCAGGCTCTGGCAGAGCCTCTCAGGAGACAGCTATATCAGGCTCCTGTCAGCAAGCACTTTCTGGCATCAGCAATAGTGTCTGAGTTTGGTGTCTGTATATGGGATGGATCCCCAGGTGGGCAGTCTCTGGATGGCCTTTCCTTCTGTCTCTGCTCCACTCTTTGTCTCCATATTTCCTGTGAGTATTTTGTTCCCCCTTCTAAGAAGCACTGAAGCATCTACACTTTGGTCTTCCTTCTTCTTGAGCTTCATATGGCCTATGAATTGTATCTTGGGTATTCCAAACTTTTGGGCTAATATCCATTTAGTATACCATGTGTGTTCTTTTTGACTGGGTTACCTCACTCATCTTGATCCTAACCTTCCTGATTTCAAGAACTGTGAGCAATAAATTACCCCTGGTGATGAATCTATCTTGGGTATTATGCTACAGCAACACGAATGGACTAAGACAACTTATGCTTCCCAACACTTGAAGCTCTAAAGGTATGAATAGAGATGAAAGGCCTGAGTTCTATCTTTAAAGCTGATGTAGGTTGATGCAAGGATTGAGGAATTGTTACTTCTTTGATGGAGATATTCAAAGCAAAGACAAGTGGTCCTCAGCTGTTTATCAGAGAAGGTACTTGACTGTGGACAGACGTCACCTGATGTTCTTGTGGCCTTGCAACACTTTTCGAGACCACTACCTGCCTCCCAAAATATATGCTTCACCTCCCAAAAATGTATAGGATCAAGGTACTGACACTTGATGTCTTGTGAGGGCCTTCTTGCTGAGCCATTACACAGCAAAGAAACAGAAGACAGTATACTCACTCTCCCAAACCCTCTCATAAGGCCCATAAGCCTATGTTATGGGGCTTCCACCATATAACTTAATAGTCTCTTAATGGCTTTGTCTCTTTAAAAAAAAAACAAAAACAACAAAACAAACAACAAAAAAAAACCTTTTGTTTAAAAAAAAATCAGTATATGAGGGCTTTAGTCTGATGACCTGAGTTCAATCCCAGGAACCTCCAAAATACATCTTCCCAGGGTATTCTTTACACTGTATCTTCCTGCTGACCCTTGATTTCATCTCTGCTAAATGACATCCTACTGCAGGCCCTAGAAACACCCTTTCCAGCCCCTTCTTAGGCTGCTTTAGCTTGTTAGTCAGTAGTCAGCCCCAGCTCAGCTTTGGTGATGACAATGGTGTGCTACTTAGCTCTATGCTGAGAACAGCTAGCCCCTGTGGCATACAGAGAAAGTTTATTTGGTGCCAGCTGCTGCCCCCACTATTTTTGGTGTGCAGCACACTCTCTCCCCCACGTTACTGCCCATTCTTGGTCAGCCAGAACTCTCAGGCAGGTAGGTTCCCATCCCGAAACACAAACCTGGCTAAAAGAAGCTTTGGTGTTTGCTCCTGGGGTTGTGGGGAGAGAGAGAGAGCCTTTTTCACAATGGTAAGCATTCTGCTGCTAAGCTTACCTCCAGCCTTAAGGATGACTTTCTAATATCAATGACCTAGAACTTAGCATGAATGAAAGACCCTAATTTCTACTGTGTCTCCCAGGAACACTCATATTTAAGTTTTCTTTCCTGCCTTGGAAGAAATCAACCTTGTACCCTGGGCAGGGAATTCACAATGAATCCTGATCTCCTTTGGGAGCTAGCCTCCCATGGGCTCCTCCAGCCAGCCTTGCTCTCATAAATAAGGATTTAAATAGAATGGGACAGAGCATGTGTGACTTAATGCCTCTGACACCAGCCCAAACAAGCAGCTGAAAGCAGAAATATTAGTCCACAATCCAATACTTCCAAGTAATCAGGCATGGGTAGAAATATTCTTCAGTCTGGGTCTTTTAAAAGGTCATTTAAAAAAATTTTTGACCAATTGTGAGAAAAGTCAAGATGGGGAGACAGACATACTGCCCCAAATTAGCAGCAGCGGTTCTGTCAAGCATGCTCCTATAAGAAGCCAAGCCCACTGGTCACAAAGAGTGTGTGGCCCTGGCTTGTCACGGGTATTGATTGACTGCTCACAATACTGCAGGTGATTTAAAGAGTTTCCCACCACCTTGTTTGTTTAATGTCACCTCCATATGAGAATGTCAGCCTCTGACATGTTTGACTTCTCCACAGGACAAATGCCAAGCCATGTGGGTTGTCCCACAGACACGGATTTTTCCTTACCCTCCATAACTACAATGACAACAATTTCTAAGTGCTTAATTTAAAAAAGAAGCCCTGACAAATTCCTGCTCTTTTCCTGATTGGTGGCCTCACATGACTCTGGGCATGGAGCCAACCAAGCTTTGCCTGTTCATTTCTTCTCTGTGCTTATAAAAATCTTCCAATTCTAAGCCACACTCAGACATGCTCAGAGCTGCCAGTTTGCAAAGGATGGGTTAGAGGTAGCAGAGCTGAGACTTTGAGAGGGAGCTGAAACTTTGGGGCCAGAGGCCAAACCTGGCTAGCTCAAGACAAACAGACTAGAGATAAGAAAGAGAGGAGGAGGAAGCACATAAAGACCACAGAAAAAGGAGAAGTCTTTAAAAAAAAAAAAAAAAAAAAGGCAGAAAAGGCCAGGAAAGCAAAACTCTCCATATAGAGGGATGCTGCGGAGGAGTTGGGGGAGAGGACAAGAAGGGGGGGGGGGCTGTGAAGAGAAAGGGGCACAGGAAAGGGACACATGGAGAAAAATTAGGGCAGAAAGAGCAGGAGAGGGAATAGTTTAGAAGGCAAAAAAGGAGAAAGTAGAGACAAAAAAAGAAGTATGAATGAGAAAACAGAAGCAAGGAGGAAAAGAAAGGATGTGGAATCTGCAAACAGAGGAGGAACACCAAACACCAAAGTTGGGCAGTATCAAAAGGCATGACTGGAATTGATGATATGGACTAGTTAACCAAGTGCCTTGACACATGAGGCCCTGGCTTTTCTTTTCCCTTTCTTTTCTTTTCGTTCTTTCTTTAGGGGTGGGGGTGGGATTTTCTTGGTTAATTGGTTGGGTTTTTTTTAAAGGATTATTTATTTATTTATTCTATGTATATGAATGAGTACACTGTCATTGTCTTCAGACACATCAGAAGAGGACATTCAATGCTCTTAACTGCTGATCCATCTCAGCAGCCTGGTTGGTTGTTTTGTTGTTGTTGTTTGGTTGATTGGTTGTTTTTTTGTTTTGTTTTTTGTTTTGTTGTTGTTTTCTGGTTGACTGGTTGTTTTTTTTTTTTTTTTGAGACAGAGTTTCTCTATATAACCCTGGCTGTCCTAGAAACTATTCTGTAGACCAGGCTGGCCTCAAACTCACAGAGATCCACCAAAGGAGTGCACCACCTCCACCCAGCCCTTTGGCTCTGGGTTTTCATACCAGAGAAAAGTGGGCTTGCTGATGAATACTTGGAAGACAGAGGCAATAGAATCACAAGTTCAAGGTTATTCTCTACTACACATCAAATTAGAGGCTAGCCTGGGCAACATGAGACTGTCTCAAAATTTAAATTAAAGACAAAAAATAAGAAATTAATAGGTCATAAAGGCTCTACCTCCATGAATGGATCAGTGCTGTTATCTTGGGATGGGTTACTTAACTGGGAACTGAGTTTGCTATATAAGGAACAGTTTGGCACAATTGCCTGTCTCTGCCATGCTCTCTTGCCCCTTTACCACATTGTGGCAGAACACTAAGATTTTCACAGCTTCCATGCTCTGGAACTACCCATACTCTAGATCCATGAGCCACAGAAAGTTCCATTCTTTATAACTTGGCCAGTGTTGTTTTATAGCTATAACAGACTAAAACAGCACCACTGGAATATGACACAGATAAAGCTAGTTCTTTGTGAAAGGGAAAAAAAAAGTTTGGCTCTCCAACCTGGTGATATCTTGTTGTTTGATACTTCTGAAGCCAAATATAAGAAGAAATTGAGTTCATATTTCAATTCAAGAAATTTTATGTTTTCTAAAGTAATACATTTAGAATCCACGATAAAACAAAACTAAATGAGGGTTTGCTGTGTGAGTAAGACAGTGGTTCTCAAATGGAAGCTCAGCAGACATTTTCTTCCCAGAGGACATTTGATGATATCTGGAGACATTTGAAGCTGTGAGAGTTAGGGGAGGCGTGGTGTTCAACAACTATAACGCACAGGGACAGTGCCAAAGCAAAAGACTAGCTGGCACAAAATGGTGACAGTACATTGAGAGATAACGTGGTGGTGGCAACAATACCTGGAACCTAGGTAGACAATCAGATTCTTTCTTTTTCTTTTCTTTTCCTTTTCTTTTCTTTTTTTTTGTGGGGGGGGGAAACTGGGTGTCTTAGGATTTTATTGCTATGGAGAGACACCATGAAAACAACAACTCTTATAAAGGAAAACATTTCGTTGGGGGGGGGGTGCTGGCTTATATTTCAGAGGTTAAGTCCATTGTGGTACTGTAGTCATGTGCGGAAGCATGGCAGTCTGCAGGTAGACATGGTCCTGGAGACGTAGCTGAGAGTTCTACATCTAGGTCTCTAGGCAGCAGGAAGTGACAGTGACACACTGGTCAGGCATGAGCTTCTGAGACCTCAAAGTCTACCACCTACCGACATACTTCCTTCAATAAAGTCACACCTACTCCAACAAGGACACACCTCCTAATAGTGCCACTTGCTATGGACCTATTGGGGGCCATTTTTATTCCAACCAACACACAGGGTTTCTCTGTGTAGCCTTGGCTGTCCTGAGACTCACCCTGTAGACCAGGCTGGCCTCAAAGTCAGAGATTCACGTACCTCTACCACCCAAGTGCTGGGGATTAAAGGCATGTTCCATCACACCCAGCTCTGATGGGCAGATTTTTGAGCTTGCTATATTCTCTATTGTTTGGTTAATTTGTTTGTTTGAGGGACAGGATCTTAACATCCTTAAACTCACTATGTAGCTAAGGATGACCTGGAATTTCTCATTCTCCTGCCTCTTCCTCCAAAGTACATGTGCCACCACTTCCAGTTTGCCAGTGCTGTTTTAAGTATTTAGTTGGTTGGTTGGCTGGTTGGTTGGTTGGTTGCTTTTTGGTATAATAATAAAATAAAATAAAATGTAATGTAAAACAAATAGCAACACATTGGAATTGGACACATAAAACAAACCAGCAAGAGGAAAAGAGCCCAAGAGAAGGCACAAGAAACTGAGGCCCACTCATTTACACACTGAGAAATCCCACAAAATATTTAATGGAAGCTATAATACACAAAGAGGACCTGGTAGAGACTCATGAAGGCCCTGTGCATGCTGCTTCAGTCTCTGTCCAGCCCTCCCACTTGACCCTGAAACACACTCACATGTAAAAAAGATTAGCAGAAAACTCCACTGTCCTATATAGGAGTCACTAATAGGTGGCTAATTCAATGAATTAAAACAACATAGTATCCAAAATGCAGTTCTTTTCTGCTCAGTAGTCGCCTACAATGGCTGACTATAGAGCGACACAGACCTAGAATGTGTCAGCACAGAATAACCCTGTAGACTGAAGAAGATGGCTTCTTACCATCCAGAAGCTAAGCTACAGACAGATACTGGCTGAGTTCGGTGCACAAGACTGAAATCCATCAGATTTGTGAGCAGATCACAGTACCACATGGTATTTTGGGATTTCTACCTCTCTGTGCCATGGGCTCCTCTGAAAATCTAGTGAGGCTTCTTGCTAAATCTATTTTCTGTTACTATAGCAGAATGCCTGAGACTGAGTGACTTAAAGAAGAAAGTGCCTCATCATGGCTTGTGGTTCTGGAATCTGAGAAGTCCAAGGACATAATGGTGTCTGACGAACAGGTCCAGACATAATGGAAGCTGAAAGGGTAGAGACAGAGTACGGAGTGTTCATAGCAACCACCCTCCTGATAAAGACATCAGCCCCCTTAACAACCTAATCCCCTTTGACAGGTCCTACCTCCCAGCACTCCCGCAATGGTAATCAAATTTAACCTGAGTTTTAGAAGGGACAAACTATATTCAAACCACAGCACCCATAGGCTGCATCTCAGATAAAGGTTTGTAAATGCACAAACAAAATACAATTACAAAGAAACCCAATTATATGGAAATGTAGTTACTAAAATAAAAAAACAGCACTGTGATATTGTAATGTATATGTTTCTTTATTAACACAGTAATTAATAAGATAGAGTGGCAAGCCTAATAACTACTGTAATTTCAAAGAAATGATAAGTGAAAATGATATTTGGTGCTCTGTGTAACCACGGTAATATGAGATGAAATCCCAGAGAATTTGACTGGAGACTTGGGCTCAGATTCTGCAAAGGCCTCCATGGTTTGTAGTCTATGCTCATAATTGAAGGAAATGGGAAATCTCATTAGGAAGTTAGTGGAAATAAAGAAGGTGTGTTTACCATGCACATTTACTCGGGATGGGATTGGATGGTCTGGTGGAGTGACTCCATAGTTGTCCAATGACCTACTGTCTCTTTAACACAGCAGTTCTTAACCTCTGGGTTGTGACCTCTTTGACATACCTCTAGCCCCCCCTAAATATTTACATTACAGTTCATAACAGTAGCAAAATTACAGTTATGAGGTAGCAACAAAATTTATGTTCTCCAACTTAATATTCTTATTAATTATTCAGGAATTTCATACAATGCACCCTGGTCACACTCACTCCCCATTTCCTCCCAGGTCCACCCTCCCACCCTTGTATGCCATTCCTCCCTCCTCCAAAGAAGAAAAAATACACCAAGTCCAATTTGTGTTACCCATATACTCAGTGGAGCATGGTCAAACTCTCAGTGGCCAGACCCTTGAAGATAACTGAGTCCTTCTCCATCCATATCCCTGCAAGAAGCCATCAACTATAAAGAGCTGCACTTCACTATGCCTATCACAGTCCCTAAGGAATTGCTCCAATAGCTTCCTGTCTGGACTGTTTCTCTCAGTTCTTCTGGGAGGGAGGGGGAGGGGAAGGGTTGTCACAGAAGCCCCGGTGTTCTCTCATTCTCAGCTATGAATTTGCAGTCATCAGCACCACTACAGAAGAAGCTTCCCTGCCCATTAGCAACCAGAAGCAACATCAATAATGGACTACCACATGGTTTCTAATGGCAGCATGGGCCACAGACATCAACATGGTCTCTGGTGGCAGCACAGACCACGGACACTAACATGGCCTACGGTGGCAGCATGGCCCAACACATCAACATGGTTTCTGCAGACAGTTTCTGTAGATCCTTCAAGGAGGCTTAATCCAGAAAATGAGCCATTCTTCATCTCCAATATCCTGTCCAGAGTCAGCATGATCTTGCAGTTGGGCAGCACACTCAGGGGCAGCACTAGGGCAAGCTTCAGGCTTCTATACACCACCCTGCCAGCAGCACCAGCCACCCCACTAACATGCTGGGCATGACCATTGTTCTTGCAGTTGGAGGGCAGCAGCACAGGGTGGGCAATGTGAGCAGCAGCAGCAGCAGCGGTGACTCCATACAGTGGACAAGGCCATGCTAATGCATCTCTAGTTCTCCTTCTCCTCATTACACATGCTGTTCTACTCTGCCCTTCTCCCTCTCACCCCTCACCACCCCAAGTCCATAAAACCAGTTTTTAAAAGCATCTTCCATCTGCCTTTTTAAAATTCTTCCGGAGATACTGCTCATTCTGCAGGCTCCGCCCCTCTGCTCTATCTCCCATCAAAGCAGCCCCACAGGTGCTAGCAGTGGCTGCCATCTTGAATTGAGCTGGTTGCGGTCATCACAACGTGAGGAATTGTAGTAAACAGTCAACGCATTAGGGAGATTGAGAACCACTACTCTAACAGGACCTCTTCATGCTTCTGGTGGATGTGAACACAGAGGAAATGGGAGCTTTAACCGAGCTTTAGCCACTAGACCTGGAGGTAGCAGTGTGCATATGACTTCTGGCCTTGCTTGGTTAGCTGGACAACTCACCTGGATCCTGACACAGACAGGTCACACCTAGCTCTGTCACACCTAGCTACCTCTGAGATCAAAAGAGGAACTCTTGGGCTGGGAAGATGATTCAGTGGGTAAAGTTCTTCCATGGAAGCATGGGGACCTGAGCTTGGATCGTCAGCACCTGGTTTGAAAGCTGGGCACAGCAGCATGGCTGTAATCCCAGAGCTGGGGTCCAGTGGCAGGGACAGGCAGATCTTAGGGCTCACTGGCCAGTTGGTCGATCTGAAACTGTGCTATGTTGGATTCAGTGAGAGACCTGCCTCAAAAGACAAGGTGAAAAATAACAGAGGAAGACACAAGGGCGTGCACACACAAACACACACACACACTTTTACCATGCTGGAGGAAAAGTCTAATGTGTTGAAGGCAGGATTCTACAGAGTTCTGGAGACAACACCATAGGGGCCCTTCTTCCCTGTGGAGCTAGATAGGGAAACCCCAGTTTGGGGAGAGAAATTTGAGGGCATTTACAAGATTTAAGGTCCCTGCTTGAATACCAAGACTACTCCTGCTCCAAAGTCCTTGTAGACCTCACCTATTCCTCCTTCCCTTGACTCCAGAAAAAAATTCAGAGAAGTTCTGAGGACTACAGGCTCAGTGGGGCCAGCCTCCCTTGGTCACTCACATGGAGGCCTGGCAGGTCCCCAGGAAGGAGGTAACAAAATCAAAAATAGCCTCTCCTCCAAAGGAAAAAAAAATTAAAAATAGATTCCAACCCACATGAAAATTTGGGTGGAAAGAAAGGAAAGGAAAACAAAATGAATCATCTTTATGTGTTTTTGCTGAGCGAGAGCCTGTTGCCATGGCTACGGGGCCCTGTGTGTAGGCCTGGTCTTTTCCAGCAAGTTCAAGGCCCACTAAAGAGCCAATGGGGGCGGTCCTATTCCCAATATGTTACAGCCATCGGATCTGCGATCTTCCAACACAGTCGCTGCCACCAAGCTGGTCGTATTAATGACTGTCACGCTTAATTTACTGTTTCCCTCCACTGTAATCTGTCTATCGCTGTAATTGAACAAACGAGACAACTGGTCTGGATCTCCTGGGCGGTTAGGGAACTCTTGCCTGGTTTCCCAATCTAGACAGTGGGGGTGGAGGGGTAGGTTATGTGAACTTGTGAAGGAGCCGGCTCTTAAATCACAGAGTAAGAACACTAGCTTTGCAGCCAGCACCAAGCAGCCACTATGTGCCTTCCTGGTGGGCTGACTGCATTCATGAAAAGTCCCCAGAGAGGCAAAGAAAGATAAAGCGGTCAGCAAGACCCATGAGGGGCCTCTGTGGCTGGGAAACCACAACAAGACTGATCCCTCCAGCAGATGATCAGCTTCTGATCTGCTTGCAAACCAGCGCCCCACATCCCCATACCCCAACCCTGGTTTAGAAGGGCTGAGTTTCTGGGGGGTTCTTTCGTTAGAATTGGAGCTTAAGGCTTTACTCCAAACTGGAAAAAAATAGCTCAGGGCTCTGGTGAAGCATTTTGTCTCACGTGTACTTTTCGAGAAACAGTAGCGGTCTGCCTTTAGGATAATCCAATATGTTAAAACTTCAGACTTGTGAAATAAATGCACTGGACAGGGAAGGAGGCAAAATTGATTCATAAATAATTCTTCCCTTTAAAACAATTGACCTGGTGATGCTCCACATAGGAAATGAAAGAGACATGTAATCTTAGACAGTTCCTATGTCAACAGGGAGAAAGGCTATTGGAAACATTCGTGGAGCAATTGACAAATTACAATATGAATTGTAAATCCAATGAAACCTTGTACTGATGATAAATTTCCTGAAACTGATAACTGCACCATGGCTATTCTTGGGAGATACTGAGGTATTTAAGAATGGAAGGTCATGATGCAGACAACCTCTGTGATCTGAATGTTATGTGCCCCACTGCAAATTCATGTTGAAGTTCCACCTCTTAATGTGATAGTATTAGCAGCCAGGGTCTTTGGGAGAAGATGAGGCCTCAAGAGGCAAGAGGTTCTCTGAGTTCAGGTCTATAAAGTAAGTTCCAGGACAGCCAGGGCTGTTACACTGAGAAACCCTGTTCTGGAGAAAGCAAAACTAAACCAGAGAGTGGGGGAGGGAAGGAGGGAGGAAGGGGGAGGGGTGAAAGGAGAGAGGAAGGGGGAGGGGTGAGGGAGGGAGAGAGGAAGGGAAGGGGTGAGGGGAGGGAGGGAGGGAGGGAGGGGAGGGAGGAAGAGAAGGGGTGAGGGGAAGGAGGGAGGAAGGGGGAGGGGGAGGGGAGGGGGGGGGGAGGGGAGGGACAGGGACAGGGACAGGGACAGGGACAGGGACAGGGAGGAACTCAAGGATTTGTTACTTCTGTGAGGACAGAATAAGACAGAGTAGAGCTGTCTGTGAACCAGAAGTGGGTCCAAATCTTCTAGCTCCCTGGTTTATTAAAGGGTCAAAAGAACCCCGAGGCACATGTAAGAATATAGCACACAGCCAGCTAGGAACTGGGAAACAGGCCCTCACTGCTGAATAAGCAAGCATATTAACCTTGGGCTTTCAGGCTCCAGAAGAGATGAAAAAATGAATTTCTTTTTGTTTAAAAGCCATCCTAGTTAATAAAAAACAGGAACTTACCCTTGAACAATATAGAAAAGATTTGTGTGCAGTTGTCTCTTGGGATCTCTGGAGGATTGGTCCCAGGCTTCTTGTACGACTACATGTGCATGCACACGCATGCACACACACATAGGCATGCACACACCAAATTAAACTAACTTGTTCTTTAAAAAGAAACACAGAACTAGAAAACATGGAATGGTCCTCTTGATCAGGAGTGGTTCACACCAATTTGCTGTACCTGAAAAAAAAAATTGAGAAATAATCCTACACATATTAAAATGTCATATATCAAAGTTAGCCTTAGAAGTTGATGCAAATTGAACTTTGCATGTCTAAACACCCCAGGAAGGTTAACTTTATAAAAGGAAACTGAAGCAAATTGGAAAACAGAGTTTTATCTAGAAAGAGTCTCAGATGCCCCATCCTTCTCATAAGATGCTATAGTGATTTCATGTAGCCCTACCCACATCCTCCTCTGTGCTTGAAATAATCTCTAGACTATTTGTAAGGCAACGTGAGTGCTATGCCTCGCTATATTTTGGAGTTTATTGTTTGAATTTTCCAGTTTTGTTGTTGTAGTGGTGCTGGTTCTGGTTGTTGTTGGAGGCAGAGTATTCTGTAGCCCAAAATGGTCTTGAACTCACTACGTTCAAGGATTGACCTTGAACTTATAATCTTTATGCCTCCATCTCCTAAGGATTACAATTATGTATGTGCACACTGTACCAGGCTAGGGATGGAACTCAGAGTCTTGTGCATGCCAGGCAAGTAGTATATCAACTCTTCTATATACCCAGGGCCTGAACTACATTCATCTACAACCGTTTAAACCTATGGATACAGAAGGTTGACTATGCATTTACATGGTGTGTGTGTGTGTGTGTGTGTGTGTGTGTGTGTAAGTATAGGGGTATTCAAGACCACAGCATGTGTGGAGGTCAGAAAACAAACTTGCACTTGAAATGAAATGAGGTTAGTCCCCAAAAGGAATATTCTAAAAGCAAAATACATACCAAATTTCACAGACAAAAAAAAAAAAGAATGAAAAATATCCTAGGTTCTTTTCTTCCATCATATGGTCCTAGGATTAAACTTGGGTTGTCAGATTTGGCAACAAGCTCCTTTACCCACTAAACCATCTCACCAGTCTATGCTCCACCACCCCTTCCACCTTAGTTTGTTGTTGTTGTTGGTGGTGGTGGTGTGGTGGTAGTGGTGGTGGTGGATCGGTTGGTTTTGAGACAGGGTCTCAGACTATAGACTAAGATACCTTAGAACTCACTGTGCTGTCAAAGTTGGCCTCTAATTCATAGCAATCTTCCAGCCTTATCTTTTCAAGTGCTGGGATTGCAGGTGATTGGCCACCATACCAGACTTTAAATATTAGTTTCTATAATGATGGCAATAATGGATGTATGCACTGTCCAGTACCACAGCCTATAGCCACAAGCAGCTACTGAGCACTTGGAATGAGACTAGGCCAAACAGGGAATATTTCATAGACCAGACCAGATAATATATATTATATATATATATATATCACCTGCTTCTTGTTATTTTTAAGATAACTACCAGAAAATTTTCAATTACATGACTCATATTTGCAGCTCATTTTACACTTCTACTGGGTGGAAGGGATCTAGGAACTTGTGGGAGCTGGTTTTCTCTTGCTCTCCTGGCCCAGTTGTCTGTCACAGCAAAATACTCTGAGGAAAATCCTAAAAATCCCATGTGTAGGCAAGGCAAAATGCTGCTCAGAAAACAATCTATATAGAGAAAGAAGCCAATTTTTGTAGGGATTTTTTGTTCAAAACCTGCTCTTCCCCTGTAGAGTACTGTTAGGGTGACTGTTCAAATCTCTATTCCTTCAAGAGAAAAAAAATAATTTCAGCTCTGGACTGGAAGAAGAATCCGATGTCCCTGCAGAGGACCAGTGCAGCCAGCCGTCTTTTACAACAATGCCTATGGAAAGGTCTCATGTGTTCTTCTAGCATCTTCCACTTCTCATCCAAAGGTGTTAGAGGGCATGGACCTATGAGGGGGTTCAGGTAGACTGACATTTGCAGCCAAGCCTGACAACCTGAGTTCAATCCCCAAGCCCCATGTGCTGGAAGAAGAAAACACTGTCCTTTGACTTCCACATTCGTCTCATGGTACTTGCCTATATCTGTGCACATGCCTATGCACACATGTAAAAATGTAATAATAGAGAGATGAAGTCTATGTTCTGTAACCACTCCTACCTCTTCCATGCTCCATGGAAAGGATACTACACAACTGGCCTTCACACAAGTAATCACAGTTCTTAAGGGCCTGATGCAGGAGGATTTTGAGTTCTAGGCCAATCTGGGCTACAAAGAGACCTTGTCTCAAAAATAAATAAATAAATAATAAATAAAAGAAAAATAAACTGACACTGTATAACCTGACTCTATCTGTCATCACTCATCCTTGGAACCCAATCACCATTTCAAAACAAAGCCTAGGCTACAGGAGAGGTCAGCTAAGAGCTCAGCTGGCAGCCAGACTCAACTACCAGATACTGTGCATGCCTAGGCTTTCTAATGACTCCAGCCCTCAGACTGAGCCTTCCGGTGACACTCCAAGCATCCTAAAGCAGACACAAGCCCTTTCTGCTGGATTCTGTCTCAGTTGCCAGCGAGCAGAGTCTGCAAGGATTTTAATAAATGGTTTCAGGCTGCTAAGTTTGAAAGTAATTTGTCTTACAGTAGTACCTGGAACATCCGAGTATGGCCGTAAACATCCGCACTTTATTGAAAGAGAGCACAGCTGCAATGCATGCTGGGGCATGAGGTTGAGAACTGTGTTGGTTAATCTTCTTTGTCAACTTGACCGGATTTAGAATCACCATGGCAACACACCTCTGGGCGTGTTGTGAAAGTGTTTCCAGAGAGGTTTAATTTGAAGGGGGGGAAGACCCATCATGAAGGTAGATGGAGTCCTGGACTGAACAAAACAGAAAAACTAAGCCGGACACCTGCATCATCTCACTCTGCTTCCTGTAGCACTGGGACCAATCTCGTTGTCCACCATCCGTGACATCCCACCATGAAGGACTTGGACCCTCAGTCGTGAGAGATATGAGCCTTCCTTCCTTTACATTGCTTAATTCAGGTATCTTCTCACAGCAACAGGACAAAAAATAAATCATCAAAGGCATGGAGCCGTAAGCACTTGGCATCACCCTTCTGTGAATTCTAGCTCACCGCGGGAAACACTAGCTGACCTCCCTGCGAGCCGGAGTCTAGCAGCTGCTCAGTAGATCTCCATTAGGTTTTTCTAGACTTATCAGTGTCTTGGAGAACTTGGGAAGAGTCAAATAGAATGCAGAGCTGCTTTAAAAGTACCAAGTTTGACTTTAAATAGGTGTTTTAAAATATGCACCCCCTATTACCTTTCAGCTTGAAGAACTCCAATCACGACAATAATTAATAAATGGCTTGATTTATTGCTACTCCTCCTCTGAATTGTATTTATTTGTGTGTGTGTGTGTGTGGTTTTTTTTTTTTTTTTTTTTTTTTAATATTTGAATCATGCAAACAGGCCGAGTAGATAAGGTAAAAGACAGTGGAGGATATTCTACCAGGAGCACGGAGGGAGGGGACGACACTAAAGATAGAAATAGAGAAAAAAAAATACATGCAAATATAATTTATAAAATTAGCAAATACAGGGAAAGAGATTATCTGCATAGTTGAAAAATACACTGGCTCCAGGAAAGCTAGGAAATGAGGTCATTGTAACAGTTTGAAGAACTCAAAGGTTGAGTTAGTGGTCAGAGGGTTGCACTCAACTGGACGGTCTTTCTAGTCCAGGACCTGCCCATGGTCCATGGAAGGAACACTACTGTTGGCCTTGAGAGCTTGGGTCACATGGCAGGGAAATAAAGGTACCTACCCACCCACCATGTACAGTCATCCACAAACACTCCCCACCCTGCACCGGAAGAAAGCATCCATTTGTCTACACAAAATACCTTTGGGTCAGCCTATTAGGCTGAGTCCCCTGGTGGAAGTGGAGCAGAGATGCATGACAAATGGGCAGTTTCCAGAGAAGGGCAAATCCACAGAGGCAGGGTAGGAAAAGCCTTAAGTGATTAGCCTCTGGGGTGGGAAGGAAGGAACTCTGGAGTAGCTGATGTGCCCTGTTCCCTGCCCGGTGCCTCTCCCCGCAGCATCATCTTTTTTTTTTTTTTTTTAATCTAGGGCAAGCATATGAAGGAGATTTTTGTAATCCTCAGATTACATACAATATCATGGAAGCTGTACCTTTAATTTCCCAAGACCACAGGAAGTAGAAAACAAAAATCAGATCTCAATTACTAAGAATGTTTGGGGGGAGTCTTTCTTCACTTAGATCATAACCAGTACTGCAAACAACTTAATACGTGTGATGTGGCATACCAAATTCAGAGGAAGGAGGCTCAGAGAGATAACTGGCTCCAAGTCACAACCCCCACTGAATTCTGCAGCTTCAGCACAAAGTGTACCACAGGGCACAGAACCTAGACAACGAGGTCCATAGAAATGGGCCTAGCAGAGAGGGGGTGCAGTCCCCTGAGATGATGCACACAGACGGAAAAACAAGCCTAAGTTGGGCCTGTGTAGATTCACAGCCTAATGAAGTAGATCATGAAAGTACATTTGCTTGTTCAATAACTCCTTCCTTCACTCAGGTCCACTTAGGGCAGAAAGAAAAGGGAGCTGGGAGAGGGCCTTTTTGGTTTTCTCACCCAGCTTTCAAAGCCTGGGCATATGGATAGAACAGAGATCTCAGGAGCCCCCTTGGGAGGCAGGTGTGTTCCAGTGAGGGTACGTGTGTACCAACAGCTGGATGAGATCCCCAACAGCATGGAACAGGCCTTTCTGACAGAGATGGCCATTCACAACTTGATTTGGTGGGAAAGTAGCTAGCTGTGCCTAGCTGCCCAAGTGATGTCCCAGAGGCAGGGACAGCTCTCTAAAGGCAGCTATAGGAAACTGGCCAAAAGACCCTACAGAACAATGCTTCTCAAATGATTTGTGGTGAAGGACCTGTTATTTCTTGTTTGGTTGCTGTTTTCTCCAAAAGTCACAGACAAATCTCTTGTAAAATACAACAAAAATGAACAGTTATAGGAGGGGGATTCCATATTTTTAAGCCCTAATTTTTAATGGCCTTGGAGTCAGTAGACATTGAAATGGCTCTGACACGTAGAAGTTCTAAAATATTTATTCTTGATTCCTGTGTTAGGTTGTCACTTACAGGGTAACAAGCTGCTACTGAACCAGCCCAGGTCTGCACACTGTTGGAGGGCCCATTGCATTAGGGGACTCTAACATGGTTGGACAGAGTTTCCTAGCCCCAACCAGTTACCCAAACAGGCAAGGATGTCACTGACATAGGACATCCCAGGAAAACAGGAGTGCTTGACAGCCCTTTGTTGAGTGTCATATTCTACAGATGTTGATGATTATCACATGCCTCCAAGGGACAGAGCTAGGACACTAGTATAGTCAGGTTCCCTTAAATGGGGAAGCCAAGGCTCAGGGCAGGACTGGGTATTTTCCAAGTTCACAAGGAGGTTATGAACTAAGACTCTTCCTCAACACCAACTTCCTCATTCTGGTGAGGATGCCATTATGTATATGACTCTCCCCAAGGGACATGTTCTCCCTTCAGGGGATCCTCTTCTCTACAGTTGCTGATATTGTCAATGGGATCATTCAGATTTCTCTGAACCCCCTTAGCTGTTTTCTTCATCCTATTTTTTCAGTGAAAAATACGAGTTGGAACCTCTCCAAAAAAAGACACAGGACCCCCAAGTGAGAGAAACTCTTTGGTTGGCAACAAGAAGCAACAGACCCGTCCTGGATATTACCTCCCACTTGCTGGTGACTTGAACTTTCTAGAATAGGGGAGGGCATCTGGGATCTGGACCCAAGTCCTCACTCACAACGCCCATGACTCACCATCTCAGTCTGCTTTTCTTATCTCAGTCAGGACAAGGAGAGGGCTGTGCAACTCTCTTTCCCAGCCAAGGAAGGCACCTAGGAGCCAACACTGGGGACCAGACAGACCCACAGCTCCTGGCCCGACTGTTACCAGCAACAAAAAAAAATCCTGCTAGGGCCAATTCTGTTCTGCCAGCAGATGTCACTGCAGCCTGACCTCAGTTACCAAAAGGGCACCACTAATTTTGGCTCTGAAGCCCTAGGAAACCAGACACAAAGTTTTTTGGCCCTTTTGCTGTTTTCTTCTGGCTTGCTGACTGCAGAAAGGCCTGTTTTGTCCCTCTGTTTTACTATCTATGAAATGGACGTGTTCCCCCTCACCCCCTCTTCCCTAGGAAAGAAATCAAATAGCTATGATATTCCAGAACTAATTAGTTTCCGCCCTCCCCAAACGTCAGTTATTCATTCGTCTATCAGAGTGTCCAGTGATAGCTCACTTGCCTTCCATCTATCAAATGGAACCACCTCCACCTATTTCTGTTTCCATAGTAACAGAAGAGTTAAAAAAAGAAGGAAGGAAGAAAGAAAAAAACTCTAACAAAATAAGACACCTAAGAGGCATAAACAAAATATGTGATGGTATGGGAGACTGTAAAGTTTTTATTGCCACCTGTTTGGAAGACCTGCATAATTCAATCGTGCTCCCGGCATTTGCGGCATTTGTGAGGGAAGCAATCACCCCAAAGTTGTGGCAATAAAGCCTTTATAGCCCCCCATGCTGGCACACCCACTTTCGAGGTACAAAGCCCCAGTTTGATAAACTTCCGCTTCTCATATTTGCATAATGGAAAAGGACGAGATTTTAGACTCGGGCTGCTGGGAAGCTTAACTGGAAGTCCTCCTGGAAGCAACTGCAGCTCACCTAAGTGGAGTTATTCAAACCCTGCAGACAGGACCTTAGCATCCACAGGGATGCTGGGAAAGGGTCTTCTCATTTCCCCAGACCCGAGGACCAGGCAGGTTCTAGTTGAAGGTTATATCCCTCCTGAGTCCTAGAATCACAACTATCAGCGTGCTCCCTTAGAAAGCACGCTAAGTGAGAAAGCTTGTCTAGGGTTAAGTGTAGGAAAGAAAGGTCCTAACTCAAGTAGATACCCAATGTTCCTCACCATCACACACACACCACACACACACACACACACACACACACACACCTGTCACTTCCAGGTATCCTCTCCCTCAATCTGTTGGGGACAGACCAAGTGGCCGTGGCTGTTCTGGATACCTCTCCCTCTCTCCGCAGATTACTACAGCCCTGTCAGGACTCAGTGGTAAAAGTTTGAACGTGTCTGCAGAGCTTAATCAATGCTAATTCCGTGTGGTGAAAGAATTTGCTGGAATCTCAAGGGAGCTCCTGGCAGCAAGAAAATGCGTTGATTCACTCCCAAATCTGCTTTGCCCAAGCCGGGTGCGATTTAGAGCGTAAGCTGTATTAAATCACAAAGTGCTGTGTGGATCATACAGCCATCCTTTGTGTCGTTAATGAAGGGAAAAACAGGGTTTATTCTGAAGCTTTGTGTATAATCAGATGCCATGTTTAAAGCTCTGGAAAAACACACCAGAAATCATAATTGGGAGGAAAGAAAAGGGGTAGTCCAAAACAGCGTATGCAAATAAGGAAGAAAAAGAAACTGCCCCCAAGATTTGTGCGTTTCAAGAATCAACTTTTAATTCATGCACAGGGAGATTACAGAAGGGGAGGAGCAGCCTTTAAAATAGTATGAAAAGCTAGTTTAGATGTAAAATGAGAGATAATGGGCTTTCACCAGGAAATAAGCGAGGGGGACAAGTTTGTGCCCAGGGCTGGGGGAGGGGGAGGCAGTTTGGCTTCTGGTTGTCCTTGCTGTTGCAAACATACTCAGGGTTTGCCAGACTGGTAAGGAAGGAAAGGTTTCATGCCATTGGCTATGGTTAGCTGCAGCAGGAGGAAGAAAGATCCAGCTTGCCTGTAGTCGCTCCCAAGGGTTCTGGAATCTGGCTGAGTTGGGGAAAGGGTAGCATGGTTGTTGTTTTAACACAAAAATAGTCTCTGTGGTGTGATCATCTCAAGGTCGCCTAGGAAAGTGGTTGGGGTTTTGACGCCTGTCGTACATTCAGCTGGAGTTTAAGGAACGCTGTGCTGAGCCCTCCCCAGTCCTAATTCACTAATGATTTGCTTTATTAGTTCGGATCAGGGAGTCGGTTTCTGGAGAGATGTGAATTGCCATTGATTTAATCCTCTTCCCAGCACGCGCTCCCGGCCTAGGGTGAGGCTGTGAGGAAGAGAGGGGGGTTGTCAGCTGGTTCAAGAGCAAGTTGCTGCTTTCTCCTGCCTGGCTTTGTCTGTCCTCCCCCACCATCGCTTTCAGGCAGAGAGGAGCCCGTGGGTGGAGGAGCTGAGCCAAGAGCTCAAAGCCTGGGCTCTAGACCTGTGTGTCTCTGGGTAACGGATGCTGAGCTCAGACCTCTCCTTGGGAAATGCAGTATGTGGGCAAGATATTGCGGTGGCGTCTCATTAAACTAGAACATTGGAGACAGCATAGTTCTCACACTGTCTACCATTATTCAGTATGTGTCCGCACTTAAGCTACCCCAGCCTCTCAGGTAGATAGCCTCTACAATTTACAGAGGAGAAGCAGAGCCTCAGTGAAGTTAAGTAGCCTGCCTAGGGTCACAGGCAAAACAGCGGAGGGCCAAGGTGTATACCTTGTGGCCAATCTAAACCTGCTTCACCTTACATGAGCCATCTCATCTGTGTCTTTGTAAACTGCTGTCAGAGATTTCTTTTCTTCTCACCAGGGCCTGATAGCACAGGCCCGTAATCACAGCTACTCTGGAGGTTGAGGCAGGAGGAGCTCACAGTCCAAGGCCTGCCTAGACTACAGAGTGAACCCTATATCAAAATAAAATGAGAGGAGGGCTAAGAAGAGAGCTCAGTGGTGAGTGTGTGCTCAGCATACTCCAGGCCTATGTTCAATTCCCACAAAAGGCAAGCACTTTGACCCATCGGGCTAACTACATGCCTTTTTGTTTATAGTGCTGGGGCTTGAACCCAGGGCTCACCATTGGGCTGCTTCCCCAGCCCCTAAGTAGGTCATCTAATGATACCAGAGGGCATAGAAATCTCCTAGCTACTGACCATGGTCAAGGAAGAGAGATCTCTTAGTGGGTGGGTGACATTTTTTCGAACATGGCAATATGCTCAACCCATACCTAGGAGCCTAATTCATTATGTGTCCCAGCTCCACGTCTTTGCCCAGACAGTTCCTTACACTACCCACCCCACCCTTCTCCAAACAGCATCCCCTTAGTTTAATCTCCAGCCAACTGTCAACTTGTCCCCAATCTAGCCTTCAACTCTTGAAGAGTATCACCTTCCTAACCCCATCGGGGCCTTCACACTCACCTGAGGGCCTGTGATCCCGTTTCCCATCCTCCCAAGCCTTCCACTTTTTTGCCTGGTCCCATTCTACAGCACCTTTTACATTTGCCAGTTGATAATGAGTAAAACATGGGCCTTAATTTGTGGTTTCTTTGAAATTGCTGGTGGATTTTCTTTTCAATCCCAGCAAGCCAGCCTGTTCCTCAAAAGAGATCCATTCCAGAGTTCATTTCATTCCAGAATACTAGGAGGGGGACCAAGGAGAATGAGAGTTTCCAAAAAATGTCTAGGTTGACAGTCCTCAAAGTCAGTACTAAAAGAATCCAGTCATCAGTTTCTACTGTGTGCTTCAGTGCTGCACAGTAGGGATTGAGGCACTGAGATGAATTAGACAAGGTTCTGCCTTTCTATACAAAGTATTCTTTGTGGGGCGGGGGGGGGGCACTGGGGCAGAGTTTGGAGACTGGGTTTCTCTGTATAGCCTTGGCTGTCCTGGAACTCACTCCATAGACCAGGCTAGCTTTGCCTGGAAGTCCAGAGATATGCCTGCTTCTGCCTCCCAAGTACTGGGATGTAAAGGCATGGGCCACCACACCAGGATAGAGTACATTTTTTAACTTCAATTTTTTTATTTTGTGAGGTTTGCCTGCATGTAGTCCACACACCATGTGGTGCATGTAGTGCCTATGGAGACCAGAAGAGGGCAGTGGATCCCCTGGAACTGGAGTCCCAGGTGGTTTTGAGCCTTACTCCCACCCCCATGGGGGATTACTGGGAATTGAGCCCAGGTCCTCTGTAAGAACAAGTGCTCTTAACCACTGAGCCATCTCTTCAGTCCCAAAGCAAAGTATCTTAAAATGAAACAAATAATCATTGCACGTGGATGTCCCTACCCCGTGGGTAAGCTGTCAAACTTAGTTGTCAAACTTACCTGTCAAGCCCCGCGTTGTTCACTAGTTTGTCTCCACCTCATAGAACAGCAGAAG
The DNA here is from genome assembly GCA_021653895.1 of Mastomys natalensis. NCBI lineage: Eukaryota > Metazoa > Chordata > Mammalia > Rodentia > Muridae > Mastomys > Mastomys natalensis. The sequence goes on from JAJTUV010003031.1 coordinate 107,759, forward strand.
GAATGCTCAAGAAACAGATTCTGAATATAAAAGTGCAGAGAACTTTACCAGCCCCCCCCCCCAGTGTGGAAGCTTAGTGGGAATCATTTAATGATGGACAAGGCAGATACCAAGTTTATGTAAGTTTCTAGACACCACATGGAACAAGGAGGGGGCAATGATATCATGGCTGTCTGCCTCCAAATTTATTTACCACACCTCTCTCTTCGAGTGCCCTCTTGGTTAGTAGGTGATGGGGCAGAAAAGAAATTACGGGTGGAAAAGAAACGGATTAGGAAGTGAAGAGGGACATGACAAACTAAATGCAAATTTTGATCCCAGGTTGCATTCTGCATTAGGAAATGAGCATTCCGTGAGGGAACTATGGCAAAATGGAAGTTTGGAGTATTGCATTTTTTTATTGGTAATAAAACTCCCTGCATGTTAAAATGGTCTTGTGGTTCAGAAGTTCCGGCTGCAATATTTAGATGAGAAATGTATGAGCCTGGTTAAATTCATTCTCATATTCTCCTCTCTCTCTCTCTCTCTCTCTCTCTTCTCTCTCTTCTCTTCCTCTCGTGTGTGTGGTGTGTGTGTGTGTGTGTGTGTGTATGTGTGTGTGTCCATGTGTGTGTGTCCGTGTGTGTTTGTGTGTGTGAATGTGTGTGTCTGTCCGTGTGTGTGAGAGTGTGTGAGTGTGTGTGTTTCATGTGTGTGTGAGAGTTGTGTGTGTGTGTGTGTGTCCCATTTCTTGCCAATCTCCTCTCTTCTCCTTTTCCCTTCCCTCTCTCCCTTCCTTTTCTCCCTTACCCTTTCCTTTTTAGAGGTCTCTCTACCAAACCCCCCCACAGACACACACAGAGAGAGAGGAGAGAGAGAAAAGGAGGAGGGAGAGGGAGAGGGAGAAGGGAGAGAGAGAGAGTAGAGGAGAGAGAGAGAGAGAGAGAGAGGGGAGAATTCAGCTTCCCTAGTATTGCCCTACACCTGGCTTCGAGTTTAAAAACAAAACTCTAATGGGTTAGGGAGAAAAGGCAAGCAATTACACAGACAGACAGGTAAGCAGCTATTGCAAAATACTAATTCCTAATCAAGATGGAGGTTACATAGGTGCTCCAACGTGCTATTCTTTCTCTCTTTCTGAAGATTTGACATCTTTCCAAACAAAAATTGAAAGAGGAGAGAATGAACAGAAATGACCCCCGAAATTTTTGCCACACCTCAAGGAAGACTGAAAGATCACAAATGCAGACGCCTTGTTCCAGTAAGTGCTCGACAGCTGTGAAAATGGGGCCCATTGCTGCCAGGGACACTGGGAAGAAGCTTCTGCAGCAACTGACTATCTTTTTTTTTCTAGGTGTTTTCAAATGTGAGACTAAATTAACTACTCCATACCATTAAGTAACAGAGCAGTCTGTGTGAAAGAGCTCTAGCGGTAACCAGGACGAGGTAACCCACCTCCACTTTGGAGCTCAAATCTGGGCCACTTATTACCTTGGGTAACATTCTAAATGTTTAAAAGGCAGGGTTGGAGCCAGAGAGCAAAGCTTGCCCGTGAATACAAATGGGAACAGGCTTTAAAAATAAAGCCTGGGTTCAGATTCCAATACTCCAAATGCCAATCAAAAGATTTCATTTATTTTTTAAGTATGTGGGTGAGAGTTGAGCGTCACATCTGAAAGGCAGTTATCCAGGAATAAGCGTGGATTCATCCTGTCGATTTTGAACTTCTGTTTGTCTGCTTCAGCTGCAGCTTTATTTTTGTGGGTTTTGTTTTTGGCTTGATTTGTATGTGTTTCCCATGAAGAAAATGGGAGGGAGTTTGGTGTTACTCTTTGATTTCTTTTAATGGTTCCATATTTGTGAAATTTTTTTCAAGACAAAAATAGTGATGAAGGGAAGAGAATCAAATGTGGCCATGAAAATATCTTATTGACACTAGTTTGGGGAATAGAGATAGAATCTTCCAATTAAAGTAATGGATACATATATGGGGACTTATTTTTTTTAAGTCCAAGATTTTACCCTAAATGGAACAGTAAGTTATGCCTGGGGCAAATTTTTATTTTATTTTACTTTTATTTTATTTATGCACCCAGGGGTCAGTGTGTGCTGGGAAAATGATGTACTTGTGTCAGTGTAGAAAGATAGAGAAAATTCAGGGGATATGAAAAGGGAAAGGAAATCTTTTACCCAAAGTCTGATTGAAGCCTTGTCCCAGCTGAGAGTCAAGAATTCCAGAATACTGGGGCTGGGGAAGTAGCTCAGTGGTTAAGAGCATTTTACTGTTCCTTCAGATAACCTGAATTTGGTTCCTAGCACCCACATAGCAATTCCTACCCTTCCGTAACTGTAAGTCCCAGAGAATCTGATGCCTTTTCTGACCTGCACACACATGGTGCATATACGTGCATTCAGGCATGATAGATAGATAGATAGATAGATAGATAGATATGATAGATAGATAGATAGATTAGATAGATGGATGGGTGGATGGATGAATAGAATTGCAGCACAATTAACACTTGCTCTCAAGGCTGTTGACAGAGCAATAAGATTCCTTTCACAGAAAGATTTCAAAGAAGAATGTTTAGACTAGCCTAAGCATGGATGAAATTTCTGCAATTTTTAGAGAATGTCACAAACAAGATTATGAACTGTGTTTACAATAAAAACATATCATGGCCTCTTATCCAACCCTGTGACCTGTTAGTTTTAGTAATCAGCTGTAAAACTATCCATCACAACCCAAGAACCTCCCTCCCTCCTCTTAATCTTATTTACTTAGGGGAGGGGAAACAAAATTCAGAAAACTTTTTGGACAAATGTAACATTAGAAACCAACTAAATCATGTATGTATAGCTATTAAGATACTGAAGTATAACTTGTGGAAAGCCCATACCCCTACTTGGGAGTATAGTGCCCTTTCTTTAACTAAAATTATTGTTAAATCTGTTCTTACTAAACTCCAGCTCTGCTTCATACTGACTTGTCTGGAAATCCCTTTTTCTGCCCCTGTGGCACAGGCAAGAATCTAGACTTCACTTGTACAGTGATCTTTACAAGTAGAAGCATGGGACAGTGTCGCCAGCCCCCTCCTACTGTTGCTTCACTACCACCGAGCCACATCCATAATCCTGAGATGAATTTTTATGTCAATGTTTTGAGAAGGAGGCAGAAGTAGCTGAAGGAGGCCTTTCTGGAGACAGGTTTTCTCTATAAACACCTGGGATGTATTAGCTTGGGGGCATCTAACTTCTGGAGGGGAGGTTCAGGTGATGCCTTTGGTAGCTGGTGGGTGAGGGGGTGGCTTCTGGATAGGGGCCATCCCGCAAATCAAGCAACCTTGCTCTGATATGAGAGAGTCCAGTTCAGTGCAAAGGAAAACTTTTACTGCCACTAAGACCACTCCTGTTACCCAGGCAACCATTCTGAGAGCCAAGATACAGGTGGAAGTCCTATTCAAGGGCCAGGGGAAGAAAGCATCTCCTTCCGGGCTGGGTGCCCTTTCATTTCACCTGAGGAGAAACTCATAGCATGGGCAGAAACAGAGATGAAAAGAACCAGGGGACAACATAAGCTATGCCCTTGTGGTAGAAGAGGGCCAGTCCTGTTTGGAGCTCTAGGCTGCAACTATCATCATTTTGATTGTTCTTTTGCTCAGGAAGGCAGAGAGTTTGCAGAGAACAGTAATTCCATCTTCTCCTAGCTTGTCTTCCTAAAGGTCTCCTGAAAGAAGTGCTGGGCTCAACAGCAAAGCACCTGAATGCTGAATGAGATTGAGTCTCTGGAATTTACTCACGCTGCCTCTATGATTGTCTTCTTGTCTCTTATTGCAAAAATGTATTATGTGCATTCAAACACAATACGTCAGATTTTCCTGAAAGCCATTCAAGATCATTCATCGTGTGGTCCAAATCTCCAGCAGCTTGATTTCGTCCAGTTTCATTACTCATTAGTTTTCAGAGAGAGAACTCTTAACGTCTCTGTCTGCTCCTCCTGGTTCGTCTGTTTCATCCTCAGTCCTGTCCACAGTTGTTTGAAATACTTGCAGCTATGTTGATAACTGCAGAGACTGTAAATGCTAACAAAGAGACGAGTTTGTCTTCGGTTTTGTCTGTGCTGTATTATTTCAACCAAGAACAATGCCCAAGATTATCATAAGCACTTAATAACTTGTTACATAATAATCGTAATTGTTATATATTCTAAATCTACGATTCCTACCCCCAGTATATCTCACCTTCCTTTGTCATTTGGGGTGCTATTATCGTCAATATTCTACTTTATCAGATATTAAATTTTCAATTCCAACTTCATTTGATCCCCCATTTACTTACTTTTAGCTACAGGGTCTCCCTAATCCAAGAGGAACATGTCCCCAATGAAAGCCTATAACTTCAGGTATGTCCATACCATGTATTTACTCTACTTTTTCTATACATGTGTGTCATTTATAAATAAACCACAGAAAGAGAATAATACTACGTAATGAAATGGAATGATTAAAATAATATACCGTAGTAAACAAAAGCTGTATGGATGTGTTCAAACTTTCTCTCAAAATATATTATACTGTAGTTCTTTGATGTAGTCCTTTGATGAGATGATTCAATGCCTTCAGGATGAAATAAAAGAAGGTGAAAGTTGCAAGCACTGTGACATGGCATGCGAGGGGCACTTGAACTCAAGTATCACAGTATTGTCACAGTCTGTCTGATAACTGAGGCAGCCACTGAATGATTAATAGGCAGGTAGTACATGCAGTGTGAATATGCTGGACAAAAGGATAATTCTCAGACTGTAAAATGGAGAAGAGAGGTCAAGAGTTCATCACGCTACCCAGGATAGCAGAATTGCTTATTCCTGGTATTTCCATATGTTTACAGAACATGAATGCTCACAGGCAACTGAAACTTCAGAAATTGAAACATGGATAACCAGGGTAGTACAATATTCTATGGTATTCTTAAGAAAACAACAGACAGGGAAGTAGGCAATAGGAAGCTGGTCTCTGATCAGTAAATTTAATCCACTTATATCTATTGTAATTGGCATGAGGAATTCATTTAGCCAACTTATTTTTCCACTTTCTAGTAACTAATTTGAGGAGAAGAGGAAAGAAGATAAGGAGGAGAAGGGTGGGGAGCAGCAATACCTTGGCATGCTCTAATACCCTTCTATTTTCTACTACTCTGTGTCTGCTTTTAGAACTTTGCTTAAGAGTAACATGAATGTACTTGGAAGAAAAGGGGTCTCTTGGATTTTATAGAGTGACATACTTACTAAGTTAGGAAGTCATTCTTTCTTTCCACATATTTCATAACTGGAGGTTTGGGACGAGGGTCACTTGTCTTGTTTGTGACACAGGATCTCAATATATAAGTCTAGCATGTCTAGAATTTCTGGACTCAAGTGATCCTCCCACCTCAGCTTCCAGTGCTCAGTGAGTGTGCGAAATTATGAGTACGACCACATGCAGAGTGGTTGTTGTTGCTGTTGCTGCCGTTATTATTCTCTTGGACTCTCACTAAGTGTCCAGACTGGTCCCAGACATTGGCCTTGGAGATCTGCCTGCTAGGCTATGATCAGCTATGACTAGAGTATTAACCCATTTATTTTCTCTGTCAGTTACTTATCTTCTCCTATTCACCATGATTCTTTTTTCTATCTCTTATTCTGGTAGAATACTTGATTTTTAGTTTGTTTTCTGTAATTGTGATAAAAAAAAAAAAAAAAAAAAAAAAAAAAAAAAAAAAAAACAAAGCAAAACAAAAGCCACTATGACCAAAAAAGCAACTTACAGATTACCATCTACCATCAAGAGAAGTCAAGGGCAGGAGCTCAAGGCAAGACCTTGGAGACAGGAACAGAAGCAGAGGCCATGGAGGAATGCTGCTTATTGCTTGCATCCCTTGCTCATATTGAGCAACGTTTTCAGTGTAGTCCAGGGCCACCTGGCCAGGAGTGGCACCACCCACAGTGGGCTGCTCATTTTCACATCAATCACTCGTTGAGGCAGTACTCCATAGACATTGCCACAAGTTAATCTGATGGAAGTACTTCCTTCATTGAGGTTCCTTCCTTCCAGGTTTGTCAAGTTGACAACCAAGCTTAATGATCACATTTAGCCTTTCTTTAGTCTCTTTTACCTCCTCTACTGGATTGGAAATTACTCTATTTCCACATTTTCAATGCCACCCTTATTTTTTTCATATACATATTTGACATAACGAAGTTTAAGTTCTTGGGTAGTTGTGTTCTCACTCATCTTATCCAATTTAAGGAAGAACCTTAGGGCACTTTAGTTCCACTAATCTCCCTTCAGAGCTCATGTTATGGTGCCATTTCATATACTGTCTTGTTTTCATCTTTAAGATTACATGATACTGCTATTATCACCCAAATCTATGCTCACTAGTTTATTTAACAGAGAATCCTACATCACACACCTTCTAGGATCAATTTCTTTCTTTGTATAGAGTACAGCTTTTAAGAGTCTTGTCAGCAATGATCTGTTAATAGCAGAAAGTTCTTATCTGCCTGAAAATGTGTTAATTTCACCTTTCCTCTTGACTAATCATGTAACAAGTTATTCAATTCTAGGTAAATTGTTTTCACTCTGTAATTTGAAGATATCATTTTATCTTCTTCGGAATTTTATTGTCTCTGGTTTAAAAAATCTGCCAATGTTATGTCATTCTTTTGTTAAGGTTTTGGGGGTTTTTTTGTTTTGTTTTGTTTTGCTTTGCTTTGTTTTGTTTTGGTAAGGCTTATTTATTTTTATTTTCTGTGTATGGGTATTTTGCTTATGTTATATATGTAGTGCCTGTGGTGTCCAGAAGACACAGAGTCACAGATAGATGTTAGCTGGCATTTGAGTGCTGAGGAACAAACCCCAGTCCTCTGCAAGAGCAAAAACAAAAGACAAAATAAAAAAAAAAAAAACAAAACAACAACAATCAACTCCACATTTAGTTGCTGAGCACAGGAGTTACTGACAGTTGTGACCTTGATGCTTTGAAACAAACTTGGGTCTTCTGCAAAAACATTACATACTCTTAACCACTGAACTATCTCTTCATTCCCCAGTAATCTGTCTCTTGTTCTGATTGCTTTTAAGATGTTCTTTCTTTGGAGGATTTACTATAATATGGCTAGGTTTTAGTGTTTTTAAAGGGTATTATTATGTAATCTTTGCTGGCCTGAAACTCTCTTTACAGATTAGGGGGCTTTATTAAATCTGCCCACCTAACCCTGAATGCTAAGATTAAATAGAGGTGTGTGCCAGTACATTTACTTGTGCGCATCCTGGTGGGAGTTAGTGAATCCTGAATCCATGCTCATCGGTTCTGTCATCCCCTCTTATGTCATCACTGCATCCCCCACAATCTTTCTGATCTTTTTCTCTCGGATTCCTATTAGGATATGGGAAAGTCTAACCTACCCTCCATATCTCTCACCTCCTTCTCTTAGTTTTATTTCCCTCTGCTGCATACTGGGTAATTTAGTAATTACTATTTAACATGTACATGAAGGGATGTATTTTAATGGTTATGTTTATTTAGTCTTTTCACACATATTGGTTCTTTATCATACTCATATTTCTGCATCAATGCTTTGAGTCATTTCAAAATATGTTCATGTTATGGTCTCTAATACATTTGTTATCTAAAATTCTTGGCTATTTAATCCTGCTGTTCTTGTTCATAATTGATTGTTTCTTCTTTGATTCTATAGTTTTGAATCATGCTCATCTTAAGTAGAGTTTTATGTGTAGAAATGTTATAAAGCTTAATTGATGGGATGTCCTTCTGTGACATTTGTTTGTTTCTGACCAGCTCTCTGGGGTTCCTTATCAGTCTTATAAAAATGTCTCAGCTTGAGGCTTCCTAGACTACACAAGTAATATATATATATATTCAATTTCAAACCTTCACAAGATACAGGTCAAATTTTTCTCAAAAGATTTTTCTTTTTCCATTCAGGCTAGGACAAAACAGATAAACCCTTCTGGGTCACTGGGCAGATTTCTCCTCATCTAGCCTCACATGGAAGGTTCCAGCTTGATGGAATGGGTCTTATGTCCCCATTTTGCTATCCATGAACTCAAGACATCAGCTCCTGACCACCCCCTCCCCCAAGTGGATATTAAATTGTCCATGACCCTAGACTCTTGAGTCAGTGTTGCATCCCCTTCAGCCCATCAGATCATGCACAAGCTGGCCTACTTCTCAGTTCTCTTTTTCATGCGCAGGCACTGTCAATTTCCTGTGTGCTCATCTATTCATTCAAATAAATATTTGTTTATTTTCTAGATAACCGTGGAAAATGGGATTTGGAGTTATCTTGATCAGAATGAGAAATAAAAATTTATTTATATAAGCAAATATGAAACCCACCAGTTGCTGAGATCCCTGGCCATGATACTGAGATTCATTCCTTAAGTATCGCTGACAAAAAATAAAAATACACTGGTTTGCTGGATTTTTTTTGGCTGTATTTTCTAATGATGTAATCATAAGAGTTAGCCACTGCTCTAAGTTTCATTATATAGTGTGTTAAAATGCCTGACAAGACCATGGAACATGCTGGATAGAACCACTCTATAACAAGCACGACTGTGTGCCTCATCTGCTGGTCTTTACCTAAAAATACTCCTGCTTTTACTTTCTATATTAGTTACTTTCTGTGTCACTGTGACAAAACATCTGACATAGCAACATAAAGGAGAGCATTTGTTTAGATGTAGAATGTCAGACGATCTTGGGCCATCGTGGCAGCAAAGACACTGCAGTAAGATCATTAGCAGAGGCTCCTCCATTGTAACCAACCAGGAGGCAAAAAGTACAGACAGGAACCATACATGGGTGCAGTATTCAAGGCCTGACCCTAGAGATCCACTTCCACCAGCTAGGCCCCAGGTCCCAAAGACTGCACAACTTCCCAAAACAGTACCACTAACTGATGATCAAATATCCAAAATTATGAGCATGGAAGTGTGCTTCACGATGAATCCCTAACACTCCAGTAGTGCATTATCATTAACCAGGGACAATAAAGAGCAGAAAAAACACTTAAAGGCTCTGGAATTGGGAAGATGTGTCCCATCATCTTGCAATTAGGTGTCTTTGATCGATCAGTTCAATCTGAGCCTCAGTCTTCCAATATGTAAACTAGGGTAATGTGATCAACTTCAAAGGTATATTACAGAGCTTTCCAGAGAGGCAGAAACAATAGAAGAATGGGGATAAATGAGATAGATAGATAGATAGATAGATAGATAGATAGATAGATAGATAGATACATCATACATACATACATACATACATACATACATACATACTACTTATTAAGGAAACTAGCTTACAATGTGTAAGAGGTTCCAGAGAAGGCCATCCAGAAGCTAGAAAAGTAGAATCAGATGAACAGGCTCGGTCTAAGTCTGAAGGACCGAGAGCCAAGGAGTCAATGATATAATTCTTACCTAAGATCAAAGGACCTAACTAGAGCACTGGTGGTACAAATCCTAGAGTCCAAAGATGGGAAAACCTGGAGTCTGATATCCAAGAGTAGAAGAGGATCCTGCCTCAGAAGAAAAAGAGACTGAATTGCCTTCCTCTGACGTTTTGTTCTCCAGGGCCACTGCCAATTGGTTGAGGCCCATCGGACAGTGAGGACTTACATTTTCCACCAACCACATACCAGTCCCCTGCAGAAACACTCTCACAAACATATGCAGAACTGGTGTCTTCCCAGCTACCTAAGAATCCCTCAAAATTACCCCGAAAGGACTGAGGTCAGAATTAGAAAGGAAGCGTATAAAGCACCTGTCACAAAATGAGCTTGGGAATCACTTATTTCTATTTATCAGCTGTGTGCACACATGCGTACTCGTGAGTGCTCACATGCCTGTGTGCTTTACCCATGGAGCCATCTCACTGGCCCTTATTAGTCAATATGTTTCTGATGGCTTCCTCTAATGTTGTAAGTTTGCCTCCATGACATCATCCACAGTGGCTACCATATTTGTTCCTTTAATTATGATTTCTGTTGTTTCATTGGCCACTATCTGCTTCATTTTCTTAGCATGCACAAAATCCCCCATTTTACGTACTTCAGCCCATTTGATGAGCAGTCATGTTAACTTGAACCTCCATACTAGGGTCAGCAAGATGGCTCAGTGAGTTAAGGTGCTGACTGCCAAGGCTGACAACCTAATTTCAGTCCCCAGAATCTGTGCCCTTTCCCCAGCCTTACAGGCCTGAGAGACCTTGTTTACCACAGCAGACCAAAACAATAGGACTCAGGTGTTAACCACCTTGGCAGACCCACAGTCTGCTACAGGAGCTGAGGAGAATAGACTGCCTGCTGAGCTTGCCTGGAGACACCTCCACCCTGATTAAGGATGGATTCCCCTCACCCACACCTCCAGGATGAGGCAGACACAACTCTGGGAGTGGGGGTGGGCCTTCCTCTTTAAATTGAAAGTGGAACATTAAAGTATTGAGCCTTGATCAGAAACCTTTGTCCTGGCTTCATCTCTTCCTGCCCTCCTGTCCCTCTTCCATTCCCAGCCTCTCTTTCAGGTGAACCCGGTTGACTGTGGCTGCTGGCCCGCAACAAGAATCTACATGGAAGGAGATAACTGACTCTTAAAAGCTGTTTTTTTATCTACACACACACACACACACACACACACACACACACTACCACCACCACCACCAACAACAATAATCTTAATATTAAACTTCCATACGAAATAAGAGTGTTTTATTTATTGCAGTTACAAAGTGGGTCATGGTTTTAGCTACCTAATTGGTAGCTGGGAAGATACGAATAGGAAAAGCAAGGCCATCTATAAATTTGTAATTGAAGTGCACCTGATCCAGAGGATATGAGAGCTAAAAGAGGGACCTTGGAAATTCCCCCGATTAGAAGTGTAAGGGCCAGTGAGAAAAGCTGACCACCCCACCCTACCACTGACTGACAACACTGAGCTCCCCAGCCAGGCTTTCTGATGCCAGGAGTCATTTTCACTGACCACATGACAGAAGTTGCAACAAGCCTTCTGGTATAATCAGTTTGTATCTGGAAGGCCGCCAAATCATCACGGTTAATCATTCCCCCACCACTCTGTTTCCATGGCCCCGTAAACCTATCAATTGAAGCTTTCCAGGGAGCCTCATGACTCAGCGTACATAGCTGAGTTGAAAAACTGCGCTCGATGAAATAATGAAGAACAGTAATGAAGAGCTGTCTTGCCATTACCTGACCCTCTGTGCTATGAATTCTAAGCCTGAATTATACTCTTTCACATTCTGGATCCCTGCTAGCAGTGGCCCTAATTATTCTCGTGGTATTACAATTCTTATGTGCTTTTAATATTTCCCCCACATGAGAGATGGAAATGCACCTGCCTTTCATTCCTGGGTGGTCCATCACTCTCAGACTCAGGAAGTTGGCAACCTTTCCACCATGAGTGACAGTCTCCATACTTTCCACTATGCAGTGACCATGTATTTGAGTGATGGATACCATTTGTCAAGAAGAAAACTAGGTGGGAGCAGGAGTCAGTGGTTCCTCCTGTTTTCGTGGAGAACCTTTCCCCCACGGAAAAATCAAATGTGTGTTCCCAGCAATGGGTTGGGAGTGGGATGGATCTAGGCAGAGGAGTCTAGTCTCCCAAGCTCAGCCAGGTGCTCAGAGGGTCTAGAGAAGAATGGAAGGCTGAGGGTAAATAAACTCAAGGCCAACTATAGCCACAGTGTCACTACTGCCTGGCATGGCAGCAGAAGAGTAAATGGCTCAGCAGACCTGGGACCTGTAGGGTAGGTATACACTCTGATCTGTTCCTCAGATGTGACTGTTCAGTATGGTCTGGATATTGGTTTGAGACGCCATTCTGAAATCAGTCTTTCTGTAAATGTCAAGAAGCATGTGGCCTTCAAGACTTGTAACCAAAATATGGGAGCCCATAGGATCAGGCCAGGTGGGACAGCCCACAGTCAGCCTGCGTCCCATAGAAGTAACTACTGGGGATGTTCCTGGCATAAAATGAATTCTTCCACCTTTGAGCCTTGAGCCTCGAGAGTATACACTTGAGTCTTTAGGGTCACATGACTTGATCCACTCACAACAACTGCAGCTCAGGAGGTAGAAGAGAGGGAGCTAACTGCTCCACCAAAATCCATGTCCCTATGCACAGTACACAGTTGACACTGATACACAGACATGCATGTATTTCCGGTAACTCTCGTATTCACAGATGGCCACGTGACCACTCTTTTCATCTAGCAAAGGAGAGAGTTCTACAATTAAGAATACATGTCTACCTTCTCTGTGCTTACTCTTTTATTTTCACACTTGAAAAATAAGTGCTGAAACAGTGGTTGCAGAAACACAATGTCCATTCTTGTTTAGCAGGCTAGTGTATACACCTACAATGTTGGCAGTTGGGAGGTAGAAGAAAGGGAATTGTGAGTTCAAGGCCAGCCTGGACTAGACAGCAAGCTCCCTCTCAAAAGAAATGCTGACAAATGCACATCCTTCTTCACCCTAGACTTACTAAATCAAATGCTCTCAGGGGAGGAGCTCAGCAACCTGATCCAATAAGTGTTCCATAGCAATGCCATGCTCCCTAATGTTTGAGAACCACTGTTGCTAGGTGATGGCAGAGCAGATTAGAAGAACCTTGAGTCCCTGGGAGAAAGCTAGCCCCCAGAAAGGTTTACATCAGATTATTCTATGAACTAGAAATCAACAATGGATGCACAAAGCCACTGAGATATGGGGGCTTATTTCTTATGATGCCCTGTGCTTCGTGAATGCAGGGGGTGGGGACCAACACATGCCAAACAATAAGAATGTAGGGAGAAGGATGCTGAGTGTTAGCATTCTGTCTAAACTCCACCTCCACAGTTACCTGGCAACAGCCAGGTATGCTCCTCCCCACAGCTACCTGGCAATAGCCAGGTAGCCCTGCCCACAATTATTATAAAAGGGGTTGTCTGGCCCCTCCTCTCTCTCTTGCCCCTGTGACCAGTGCACCTGCAGGTTGTATCTGCCCCTCTCCCCTTCCCCCTCTCTCGACGTGGTCATGGCCAGCCTCTACTCCTCTACCTTTCTGCTCTCTCTGTCTCCTCTCGGTTCTCTTTCCTCCGCCTAAATAAATATTTCCTTCATGGAACCCTCTGGCCTGGCGTCTTCTGTTCCAAGCTCCTGCGCGTCAAGATAACAACACTGAGTACTACCAAATTCCTAACACTTTAGAGGGGTACAGTAATGCCCTCTCACATCTACAGTTAGTTGTGGTAGTGGTCCAAGAAACAGCATCTGAGGCACAAGGGGGAGGGGGGGAACCTGCAGGGTGCAGAGGTACCCAGGAAGAGTGAGAGATGCAGCCAGTCCTGAATGACAGCATATCACTGGCCAATCTTTCACAGATGGATTCTACAGGAAACACGGCAGACACCAGAGCTAACTATCAATTATTAGCTGACTATCTAAGTGGAGAACCATTGTTATAAGACAAAGTCCAGGGATTTTCAAATGCCCATGAATCTACTAACACCTGGGTGGGAGATGACTCCTATCCTGCCACTCAGCTTACCAGATTCTTTTAGAATATCTACAAGGATGTAAAATCTGACTGAAAGAGCTCTAAGACTCCCTACCCCTTCCTCCATGACTCTAGATGGTCCCTTTCTTGTTGGGTATAGGCTGAACCTGTGTATACAATTAAATATAGATCCTGTAATTATGCACATGGCAAGCTGTTTCCATTCATTTTCTATTGCTGTGATAGAACACCGTGACTAAGGCAACTTATAGAAGGAAAGGTTTGCTTGGGCTTACAGTGCCAGAGGGAGTCACAGTGGGAAAGAGCGGCACAGTCAGGCAACTAGAACAGCTGAGAGCTCACAACTCTAACCACAAGCAGCAAGCAGAAAGAACTCAAAGTGCTACTGGTCTTTTGAAACCTCAAAATCCACCCCTGGTGACATACTTCCTCCAGAAAGTCACACCCCTAATCGTCCCCAAACAGCCACCTAGTATTCAAATGTCTGGACTATGGAAACCGTATCATTCAAAGTACCGTATCCCTCTCCCTGACCCCAGAGTCTTGTATCCATATATGCAAAGTGCACTAAGTCTGACTTCAAAAGTCACCATAGTCTTTTAGTCTCAATACTGTGTAAAAGTTCAAAGTCTCTTCTGATATGCTAGACAATCTCTTAATTGTAACCCCTATAAAAGCAAAACCCAAACTATATACTTCCAACATACAATGGCACAGGATATACATTATCATTCCAGGAGGGAGGAAAGGGGGCATAGTCAGGAAATACTAGCCAAAGCATAACCAAAACCCAGCAGAGCAAAGTCTAAATCTACATCTAATGTCAAATGGCTTGTTTGGCTCTGCCCTTCCAGCTTTGCTGCCTGTCTCCCTCTTAGGCTGGTTCCACTCCCTGCACACAGCTCTCCTTGGTAGATATCCCATGGCTCTGATGTCTTTAATATTTTGGGGCCTCTGATGCAATCCCAGCTTCAATTCCACAGCTTTACACAATGGCCTCCATGCAGAGACACCTCTGCCAGGCATTGCCTGGTCTCAGTGACTCTGTGAAACCTTGGAGAAAGATTCCACCACCCCTTTAATTGTGTATCCATCATAATTTTAAAGCCAGTAGCACTTGGAGGACACTGCCAAGTTTGGCTGCCAGTTTGGAGTGGACCCTGTCCTTTAGAATCACATTTACAGCAGCTTTTGTTGGTTGTTGCTTTTTGAGAGCAGAAAATTCCTCAAGCACTTTCCTTTCACACGTTTGGAAGCTTGGCTAGGTAGGGTCTTGCCCAGGGGGCACCTTCCTTTTATTCCAATGCAGATTTGGCCTCTCCTTAATGACTCTAATCCCCTTAATAGTTTCAGTCTCTCTTCCAGCACAAGCTTTGGCAGTAATACTAACCTTGCCATTGTCCTTTTTCCTCTCCAAACTGTACATTTTGTATGTATTTCTGCCTCCTTGTTCTTATTCATTGTAAACTTGCATAAGAGTAATTACTAATAACTGCATGAAAGACACATGCTATGGAAATTAGTCCATTTCTTTTCTATTTAGCCTCAGGCAAGTTCTTAGGATAACGGTAGAAAGCAGCCACACAATTTTGCCAAAATATCACAAGAATGGTCTCTAGTCCAGTTGCCAATATGGTTCCCCTGTGAAACCTCTTGAGCTTGGCCTCCAAAGTTCATGTCGCTCTCAACATCATTTTCCAAACTCCTACTAGGACCATCTACTAAGCTCTGCTTTTAAGTACTCAACTGCTTTTCTAGTTCAAAGATCCAAAGCCTTCCACATTCTTCAAAACAAGACAATACTTTACTCCCTGGTCCACCAATGGGGGACCAAGTATTCACATGCCCAGACTATGGGGGACAGCTCATTCAAGCCACCATGACTATACAGCAGAAGAAAAAAATCCCTCTGGGTGTACTTGACCAGAGTCAATGGGTGCTTTATATGTCATGGGCTTTCTATGACTAGTAATAAGAGAGGAATACATAGTGAAATGTCCCAACTTGTCTAGAAAACAAACAACGTGAACTGTCATATGACAAAGGGCTGCTGGTGGCTTCTGGAAGCTAAGAGAAGTCCATTGCCAATAGCTTGTAGAAAAATAGAACTTTGCCATGTCACTCTCCCCCCAGCCCAAACCCAACATACACAATCCTTCTAACTGCAAGTAACATAGAAGAGGCTCTCAGGCTTCAGGTGAGAGAGACTCAGCCCTAGGAGACTCCTGGGGAGACCCTGAATGGAAAACCCAGGCATGCTGTTCTAGTACTTCAAAAAGAACTGTGAATCAAAGTTTTGTGTCCTCAACCAGCAGAAGTATACGCTGAGAACGATGTTCTTTGATGATTTTGTCCCTTGCACAAACATCACACAGTATAATTGCACTGAGATAGCTGTGACATCCATGTATAATATAAGCTTTTACTTTGTTCATTTATTTGTGATAGGGTCCCACTGTGTAGTCAAGGCTGGTTTCTAATCCACAATCTTCTTACCTAAGTGTCTTAATCACTTATCTATTTCTATGATAAAACACCATGACCAAGGCAACTTAAAACATAAATCATTTAATTGAGTATACAGTTCCTGAGAGTTAGAGTCCATGATGGTGGAGCAAAGGCATGGCAGCAGGAACAGCTGAGATCTCACATCTTGAACAGCAAGCAGAAAACACACAGCACACTGGGAGCAACTCGAATCATTTGAAACCTCAAAGCCCACCCCTAGCACCTCCCCCAACAAGACCACACCACTTAATCCATCTTCTATGTCCTATCCAATTCCACTAACTGGGCACCAAGCATTCAAACATAGAAGCATATGGGGGCCGTCCTCATTCAAACAATCATATTGAGATTCTAAGGTGCTAGCATTACAGGCATGTGTATCATATCTAGCATATTAGGTGATACAATCTTATGGGACTACTATCAAATAGGCTGCCACTGACCAAAATGTCATCAAGTAGAATAAATTTAAGCATTGTAAGCTTCTGTATTTGTAGCAATTTGTTATGCAGCAATAAAAAAAAAAAAAAAAAAAAAAAAACTATACTTAGGGTGTTGTGAGTCTGCCAGAGTAGCAAAGATGGTCCATGCTTGGCTCCGATTCTCCTCCCTTAGTTCCCTTTGATGGCTTCTGTGTGTCCTTCCCATCTGCTATGTGCTTTCAGTTCAAACAACCTGCACCTGCAATTCTCTTCAGCCAGCTGGCCTGGACCTACTGAAGCTGCTTTATCCAGCTTGGGTAGGGCTGGAGCTGCCTGGGAGTTTATGTTCCCCAGGGAGACCTTCCATAAAACTGGTAAGAGAGTATAAAACCCAGCTTCCTTGCCTCAACTTGGGACAAGGTCAGAGGTATAATTCACACTACAACACTCTTCGGTAGGGTCAGGTGAAGCTGAGACTTGGACTGAGATGATGCTATGCCTGGTTCTCTCTCCTCCCTCACTATCTTCCTCAGGAGTCCATCCTTAATAAATCCTTCCCTCCTGAAGACTTATGTAGCTGCCTCTGTGTATCACACATACTGGTCCATTGTTTGTGGCCATAACAAAATACCTGAAGCTAAGAATTTATAAATAAACCTATTTGTTCCTACAAATATGAAACCACTGATGAAAGTCCAATATTTAGTGTTCCTATCTGTTTGGCCCCTGGAGAGGGCTCTCTGATTACACCACAGTGTGGCAGAGCAAGAAGCAGAAAAGCCACATGCAGAAGAGATTGTGGACCTGAAGTGGCCTTGTTTGTAAACAAGCCCTTATCATGGAAACTAAGATAACCATCATAAGAATTACATTAATCTCTTCTAAAAATGATGCTCCTGAGTGATCTAATTACTTCTCATTTACCCCATCTCTTAAAGGGCCCACCATCTGATCACCATGTGATCAATACATGACCCCTTGGAGAACAAGCCACATCCAAAGAATGGCACCATCCAAAGGTACTACCAGCTAATACCATCACTTCGAGGGTTAGATGTCTACATACACATAGAAAGGAACACAAATACTCATACCATAGAATTTACAGAGTCCCAAAATATCCAAGCTTTAAATTCTATCCCTATCTTCACTTTATCTTATTCTTTAATATTTCAACCTGACATAAGGAAGAACATCCCAGTGTTTCACCAAAGATGTCAAACTCCTAGCCAACTACAGTGAGTCTTATATTTAAAAGCTCCTTTCAAGTCTATGATCTACATACATATAACACATAACACACACATAACACAAAATACAAACACAAAAGGCACACGATACATATAACAGAGAAAGATAACATACAATACAAACATGTAGCTATATACAATAAACAAAGCACAATACACAAGACAATATCATGCAGATAGCACAAACATGACCCACAAACACGGCACATATAACCCATAAACACTACACACAAGACACATGCAATCCATAAATATGAAGCAATTGCGTGCATGCGCGCGCGCACACACACACACACACACACACACACACACCCATTATCCTTTAGTTCCCAAGTCCGTTAGCCACCTGAATAGCATGTCTGAAGAAGACAGGTCCCCATCTGTAGCCTCAGCAGGAATCAGAACTGCTTTAAGTACCACCATGCTAGAGAGAGGGTTATTCCAGTTCATCTCCACTAGGCCTCGTGAGCAACTTTCTCTTTTCTTCCTCGTGCCTCTATATTAATTAGCCCCAGAATTTAAATCTGATGCATTAGGCAGAAACAATTCTAAATGCTTTTGGAGAAACAACTTCCAAATTAGCTGTCGCTGAACATGCATCCATTTAAAAGGCAGGCAGCAGGAACACTGACACTGCCAGAAATAGACATGAGACACACATACACTCCTCCAAGGAGGGCTGAGGTCAATATGGATTACATCTGTCTGGACCATAACCAAGCTGGGAATCAGGGGCTTGGGTCAAAGGTTCATGGGCAACAGGACATAGGAA
The DNA here is from genome assembly GCA_021653895.1 of Mastomys natalensis. Lineage (NCBI taxonomy): Eukaryota > Metazoa > Chordata > Mammalia > Rodentia > Muridae > Mastomys > Mastomys natalensis. The sequence continues at coordinate 126,270 of JAJTUV010003031.1, forward strand.
AGAAAAGGGACAGGTGGCATGCAGGTAAGTGGGAACAATTCTCTCTTCCCCTGGTCCTCTCCAGGGCCTTCTCTTTTCTTTGGAACTGTCCTGTCCAGAAGTCCAAAGGAACCTGTGAAAGCTGTTAAGTATTAAGCTCAACTCAGATGTCTCCCAGGCAGTAACTGTGCTCCACCTGCTTTGTCCTTCATGGATGTCTTTAGGATGTGGGCTAAGGTGAACCATTTGAGGACTATTGAATACAGCATCAAGCTGGGTCATGTTGGCACACACCTTTAGTCCTAGCACTCAGGAGACAGAGGCAGGTGGATCTCTGAGTTTGAAACTAGCCTGATTTTTCTACAGAATGAGTCTCAGGATAGCCAGAGCTACATGGAGAACCTCTCTCTTGAAAAACTAAACTGAACTAAACTAAGCTAAACCACCAACAACAACAACAGTAAAGAATATAGCCTCAAGGTAACTTCCAACAGTTTCTGACCACCTGAAGAAGCCTCCTCAGTAAAACTTTAAGTTCTTTACACACAGGGATGTGGTTCCTTTGTGATTAGGAACACCAGATCTGCAAATATTTCTGTTCAGCTGAGCTGCCTAACTGGTGGCATCAATTGGAGAGTGGTCTGAACCAGTCTGTGTGATGTTAAGGAGAAATTCTCCTAGAGATCAGCTTATAAACCTGAGGCACTTTGGTATTCAAGGGAAGGACGCCCCTCCTGGCCTGGAATGGGTTCTCCAAGGAGTATGGCCAACAACCAGGAGGCAAAGATGGACTTGGGGACATAGTAAAAAAAAAAAAAAAAAAGACATAAACAACCTGTGGTGATACATTGGGACCTCTCCACTCCTGTCACAGCATTTGTTCCAGATAGTAAATCAGATGCATTAGTAGTGTATTAAGCCAAAATCATTATAGAACAATATAAAAATCATACTAGCATCCACCAATGAGCATTTATGTCCCACTCATTAGGCTGAAGATCAACTGAGATGGGCTCCACACATCTACGATCTACCTCCTGGGGACATGCAAACTGGACAGCATCTTCTCTTGGGGAGGCAGAAACACAAGATACCAAGCAGAATCTCATGAAGCTTCTTAAAGTCTCAACTCCACACCAGAACACTTCCCCTTCTACCCCATCTCATTGGCCAAGAAAGACACGTGGTCAAAGCCAAAGTCAAGGGGTGGGAATGTACCAAATCGTGCCTGGTGATCACAAAGTAGAAGAGATCCTCTGTTTTCATTATTCCACAAATGAGGTAAAATTTGGATTGATGCCACCCCAAACTCTGCAACAGAAACAAGTAAATCGAAAAAAGACTATTGGTCTGGAAGTGAAAATAGATTAAAATAGTCAATGACATCAATCTGTAACAGCTCTTCAACTTGTGTAGAAGTGGTATCCATTGTCACAGCGAAGTCTCCTAGTGCCTCCCTGGACCCAGACATGGAACCTGGGACTCGACCATCAGAAACTCTCTTCATTCAAAGTTATTGCCTGTGTCACTGGTCCCTAAGGACTGTCCTTACTATCAGCTTCTCCTTCAGGGTACTTTGGGGGACGGACTGAGTCAATCCTCAGAAGTCATGTAGCACAGGCTTGTGGGAAACAATGAATGATCTCAATGTTGCACAAATGAACACAGAGAGAAAGTGAAAGGGGCTCAACAGGGTGATTCTTTCTGTAAGAAGGGTGAACCTGAACCCAAATTGGGAAAGTAACATTCACATGCCAGGGGCAAAGTGAGCCCTGTCATCCATTCCTGAAGTAGGTGGTGACTGAGTCTCATTCCACTCGTAGGAGCTCAACTTCACATCTAAAGTAACTGCCTAACCAGCACAAAGGGAGAGTTTCAGGAAATGAGTCCTTGCAGGGATAATAACTTTGATTTTAAAAAACACAAGCATGCATTCCTCACAGTGCCAGGCGCATAGCAAGATCTCACTGCCATTAGTTACTGTCAGCTCTGCTCACAGTCCTTGTTACAAAGACCAGGTGCTAGATGTAGTTACTGCTGTGTAACAAATAACCCCAAACCATAACAGTAACCATTGTATTAAGCTTATGGAGTCTGTAGATTGGGAATTCAGTAAGGGTACAATGGGATGCCAGGGACTGCTACTTGGGTGGGAAAACTCCAAAAGCAAGGACTGACTTGCATGACTATGGATGCATAAGCTCTCTCTCTCTCTCTCTCTCTCTCTCTCTCTCTCTCTCTCTCTTGTTCTCTCTCTCTCTCTTGTTCTCTCTCTCTCTCTCTCTTTCTCTCTTCTCTCTTGTTCTCTCTCTCTCTCTTGTTCTCTCTCTCTCTCTTGTTCTCTCTCTCTCTCTCTTTCTCTCTCTCTCTTTCTCTCTCTCTCTTGTTCTCTCTCTCTCTCTTGTTCTCTCTCTCTCTCTCTCTCTCTCTCTCTCTCTCTCTCTCTCTTTCCTCTGTATGTCTCTAGTATATGACCCCATGACCTCTTCATATGGAAGACCTACTAGTATGCCCGCATCTTACATAGTTTTTCTAGACTTCAAGAATGAGTATCCAACAAGGAAGGTAAAACACTCAGAGCCTTGCGTGGCCATTCTTTGAAGTCACATTATGCCCCCTCTGACATGTTCTATGTGCTGAAGCAACCACAAGCCCAGTGAACTCAAAAGGCGGGGACCCAGAGTCCACCTCTCATTGGGAGAGACATTAAAGAGTTTTCTGCTGTGCTTTAAAGCCACACTCAGTTATTTCTGGTACTGACAGTTGAATAGGCTTTTGTGGGTTAACTGGAAACCTCAAGACTTTTCTTAGCAGTGTTTCTATGGAAACTATATGTTTGGGTCCAGAAAACAGGCTTCCCAGTTAACTATGAAACACAACTCATTCATAAGGTACAGCTCTCTGAATTCTCATCATCCTCTCAAAACTGCAGCCATGGTGAACACAGCTACCAATACTATGCATCCGCTAATCAGCAATGCGGACAGAATACTTACTGTAGACATTGCTCTATGCTGTTCATGACAAAGCATTGTATCCTTTGCTCCTCCCAACCTTATAGATGTTATGGTTACCTGCACTTCATAAATGAGGAAAGACAATGGCCAAACCAATGGCCATATAGCTGGCACCATGGCTAATTTTTGAAACCAGATCTGTCTGATTTCCCAAGCCCACACTTAACTAACCATAATGGGATGACCCCACAAACTCCACTTGAGGAAATGAAGACATCTGAAGACTTCTTAAAGCCATGGGACCCTGCCCAGGGGGGGCGGATGTATCAGAGAAACTGGCAAGGGTATAGTTAGTTATCAGTCTTCTCCACGGGTGACCTGTCTTGTGAAAGGAGGTCAAAGGCCACCAAAGGGACTGCCCTCCTTCCTGGGTATATCTGGGTCACAAATTCTCATCATGTGGCCAGAGTCAATTTATGTCCTCCAGCCATCCCTGCCTTGCCCCTGAGTTCCCAGCCTTCTTTGTCCCCACAGCTCCATCCTTCCTAAAGCAGAGGAGAGCGAGCCACACTCAGCGTTTTGTCCCCGTGCACGGATGGGGAATGAACAGACGTTTTTGTCTCTGACTGTACAATGCCATTTGTGTGGGGGCAGCTCTGGGGTGGTGCTGGGGGAGGGAGCAGAATGAGGCCAACACAGCCCCCATTCTCTGGAGCTGGTAACAGACAGTCCCTGCTACACAGCAGGAGGCTGAGTTCAGGCTGCCATGGCCTTGGGTCCTGGGCTACTCAAGAGGAAAAGAGTTCTCTGCTCTGTTGGGCCTTGCACAGAGGTTTCACAGTCAAGTGTCTGTGTTGCCAGTAGCTTCCCCCTCCTCACTGTTCCCCCAACATCCCTCTTCCACCCCCATCCTGAATTTGCGATGAGAAAACTCCCTTGTCTGGGGCTTTTGCAATGACGATGAAAGCCTTTTACCCCCTTTTTGAGAATTCATCTCTGCATTCCACAGGGGGCATTTATCACCCTGTGCGCAGGATGCAGACATCACCCTCCTTCAGATCCTACTTCTGAGAAAGAAGGCCTTGTCAGACACATGAAACCAGCCCCTCTGGACATCTGGACAAGGCATAGCCCTCTGGCTGAGCACGAGGCTGCCCTGAACACTGTAGACAGTCAAAGGAGGGCCCTTGTTCCCAGAGCCAAAGGGCCCAACTAAATGGCTGCAGCTGGGCACAGAGTGGGTGATTGGGGTGAAAGAGGAACCAGGCCCTCTTGGCTGGGTGCCTTAGGCATCTCTATAAGACAGCCTAGAAAGCAAGTCTGCTTGCCGGAGAAGCTTCTAGAGCTGCTTTAGGAACAGCCTTTGGCTAATAGTTTTGAATGTTCAACCCATAACTGGTGGCGACTAAGTGGTCCCTTTGTCTTTAAAGTGCCCCATCTTGTAGTGAACGCATCTTTTTTCCTGTAGCTAGCCATATTTAAAAGTCTGAGTCTTTGAGAACCAGCATCTCCGTCCATAAAACTATGGCCCAGCCCTTGCTGGTCAATCGGTTTTCTCCAATATTCAAGCATAGTCATTGGGTATTTTACCTCTAGCTTGGCCAATCAAAGCCCTCCTGGACTTCTTTCCCAAATGTAAGATCTCTTTTCGTCACTGTAGTCTGAGACCTGTAACAACCAGTGGTCATCCTCATATTATTATCTGAAGTTTGCTAAGTAATGAGTGATGGACCCTAAAGTTACTATTTGACTTTAGACCCACTTTAGGTCTACCTATGCCAGAAGCTATTGGCTAGATACTTTAGGTTCCTGCACCAATTCTACTTTGTGTTCTAGCTTATTTGAGTGGTGTTTCTATCACTTCTACCCATAAGAGATCCTCATAGTTCTCCCTCAGGCTGCATTTGAGAGTCTGTGAAGAAGTCACAGTATAGCCACCTCAAGTTCACGCTCCAAAGAGACAACTCCCTATTACCCCTCCCACAGCAGGCATGTCCCCAGCCTAGCAACTCTGAGAGGAAACATGGCTCCAGGATCTTCAAGTAGCTGCGGCCCAAAGATACCCTGGGAGGGATCCATAGATCTCACACTTCATCATGTGGCCTGGACAAGGTGTTGCATTGATGGCAGCAAGCCAACTGTCAGGTCTGAGAATGAAGCTCGTACCAAACTTCCTCAGAAACTATTCAAAGACACATGGTTTGTTGCCTCTGGTGAACACCCAAGTACAGAAAGACTGCCTGAGGACCTTCAGGAGCACCGCAGGAGTACTGTCTTTAGACACAGGTTTTCATACTCCAGCAGAAAAGGCATGCAGCTGATTTCCCTGTGTCTCCCCTGGTCCTTCCTCCCCAACCTCTGACTCTCTGCCAGGTCTCCAATCCAGTGAGTGTTGTTCCCCACCCCCACCCCACCCCATCCCCACCCTTGCCCTATGACTGTTGCCAAACCCCTTTCTGACTCACTCCCACTAGCTCTCACTCTTAACCATCACGCTTGAGCATAATATTACTTACCACCAACTTTGCAACAAAGTCTTAATCTGAGGCACTTCGTAGTTTAAATAGGCATTGTCACCCACATTTTACAAAATAGGAAACTGAGGCTTGAGAAAGTATTCCCCCCGAGCCACACAGCAATACTGAATTTAAAATTTCCCAATTTTCTTTGTCCTGTAGCCCTGTTTTCCTCTGATGCTAGACTTCTTTGGGCACGTGACCAATATTGATTAAACCAAGTCTCATAAGATGCACTGAACTGAGCCACACAGGCAAGAGGACAGCAAATCTTTTAACAGCAGCTAGTTGTAGGACCTAGTACTTATCGTCTGCAGTCTGCAAATGGGGGATGATAATAATAGTGTCTACTTTATAGGTTTGCTGTCAAATACTTATGCAAAAAAATTCTAATGTTGAGTGCATAGCTGATAAACAGTAAGTACTCAATAAATACTACGTAGTGTTACTGTTACTCGCATCCAGTGCGCCAAGCCTGAATCAAGCTTTTTAATTCCCTTTACTCAAAGACAACTGCCAACCACTTTGCTGAGTATGAGAAACAACCAAGAAGACAGATCTAAATAATCCAATGACTCTCCCAGGCGCTCCTGGCAGCATCTGAGTTGCTTTCAAGGTCTCTGGAAACACATTGCTCCACTGAGAGTGTTAGAGGACTTTGTGTCTTATTTAGGAGCAGTCTTGCACACCAGTGGAAAGGTCACGGTGATGCTGCCCACGTGGCTGAGTCAGAGCCCAGTGAGACTCTGTGCCCAGGATCTGCCACTGAAACAGGTCTGGCTCCCTGCAGGTCACCATACACAGAGCTCCCCTGTGCCTGAATGCCAGAATCATTTAATGATTTACAAAGATCAAGATCAATGGCTTCAGCAATTTCTGGGAAGCAGTAACTCAGCGAGCTGTGGAAGGTTCTCAATTTGCTGTCTCCAGCCCACCTCCGTGGCAGGATTTATGCTGAATGGGCTCCATGCAGCAAATATATCCTAGGATCGGGCCCCATCCAATCACCCCGCCCAGGAAGTGCTGGCATAGTGACATCACCCTCACAGCTGCCAAGTCCCCCTTGCTCTGAGGGGCACTCTCTCATTTCACATTAATTAGAAGGCCATTTTCCAGGCATTTCCATCCCATAATGAAAGGCTTTCTGCAGTAGTTCAGTGAAATATTAAAATATCTGACTTTGAATCTTAAAAGAAAAAAAAATTTATCCTGCCTGTGCTGTGTAACTCTTCACATTTCATGGGGACAGAGAAGTCAGAAGTAAGGCCAGCCTGTCCCACGTGCAGATAGAGGAGGTCGCCATAGCACTGCCACTGAACACTGGACACTGAGTTATCCTCTGATGGGGACATGGGGAATAGGACAACAAACGGATGAGAAAATAGGAAAATAATACGGAGGAGACTTAGAACTTCCAGAGAGCAGGGGATATTGGCTCCCTCCTGTAAGTGCCTCACATTGAAAGCTGAAGCAGGAGGATTGCTGCAAGTTCAACACCAGTCTGGGCTACATAGTAAATTCAAGGCCTGTCTAGTCTATATTAATGAAACCTTGTCTCAAATAATTAAAGCAACAAAACCTCTAGTCCTCAGAAGGTTCTTTTGGTCACTGTCAGTGAAGCACATGGCCCAGTGCTCACTATTGTTTGCTATTAGTCCCATGCTGCTGCTGGGCTAGCCTCGAGACTTTCTTTGCCCAGTGGAACTTTAGCAAGAATGACATCAGCAGAGACTGGATAAGCATGTGTACTTGGTTCTCTTAGCACATTCACTCCTAGGCTCCAACTACCGTGCAAAGTAGCCCAAGCTAGCCACATGAAGAAGCACTCCCAAAGATCCCCAACCTCGCTCCACAAAGAGACCATTCAGAAATCCAAAGCCTTCCAGCCATCCCCACCACAGAGCCAGGTATGTAAAAGAAGCTATCTTAGACATGGCAGTCCCATCTACCTCAGCTACAGCAGATACCTGATCAGTAGATAGGCCAGATCATCCCCCAGTCAAGCCACAGAATCATGAAGAATAACAGTCATATTTGTATTAACCAAAGGTCAAGACACCTTCCTGGTGTCCGCCATGAAAGGTCTGAGGATCTGATGTTCTGTAGGTCCCTACTAACTACTGCCCTTCTCCCCCTCCCCTCCCCTCCGCAGCTAAAGCAAGGTGTCTGCTTCGAAACAGTAGAGTCTCATGCAGTGAACCAGGATTATCAGACACCTCACTCTACTCAGTCAAGAATCTTTACTGTGATAACAAACCAAGAGTTAAGGGTTAAAAGGATATAAAATACAATCTCCTTTGTGCTACCCTGTGTGGCAAAAAGTGTATTAGTATAAGCATAATATGGATCCTCAGAAATGATGAGACTCTAAATTTTTCACACACACACACACACACCCCAACATATACAATGATTATGTGTGCAATTGCCTCATGTTATATCACAAACTAAGTATTGAAAGGCTGTTTTGCTATTTCGAAGTCCTTGCTATAATGAATTAATAAGAATGCTGTGCAATCAACATATTAATTGTATGTAAATGGTGTTTTTTAAAAGCTTTAAAACAATCTATTCCCCAGAGCATTTTAAATAGGCCCCCTGGAAAGTTGTTTATGTAGTCATTTATGTGGCAAACTTCTCTCTCCCAGCCAGTTCCTTCAACCCTAAGAAACAGGAAGAAATCTAGCTGGCCTTTTCTTCCTTTCTAGGACCCAGGAGCAAATGCCTTGGGTGTGGGGGCTGGGATCTGACCCAGTGGGTCTGAATCTGGTCACTTGTTCTTTTTGCTCTGTCTCTTGTCCCTTCTGTCAATTATTGTCTCTCCTACACAGATTCCAAATACGGTTCAAATGTGTGACTACTGGGGACCAAACAAAAACAATCAAGCCACTAATAACTGCTCACTCAGCCCTGCCATGTTTCCACCCTGGTGTAGAGAGAGAAGAGTCTCAAAGCCAGACATCCCATACGTTCCCAAGACAACCATCAACATTCAAATGTCACCAGTCACTCTGTGCGTTCACATCAAGCTAAGGCAATAAGCCAGGAATTGTACCGCACTAAAAGACGTTCAATAAGAAAATGCATGAATTTAAGACATAAAGAAAGGCACCTTTTGGTTTCATTTTTTTTTTGGGCTCTGTGATCGTTAATTTTAAATGTCAACTTGCCACGACCTAGAATCATCCGGGAAAAGAGTCTCTGTGGAGGAATCCTCTCAATCAGGTTGGCCTGCAGGCATGTCTGTCCGCCACTGTCTTTATTGTGCACCGTGGCCAACACCATTTCCTAGACTGGTCCCTAACTGATGTCAGAGTGGCAAAAGCTCGTTGACCGTGAGCAGTAGGCATAAGCAAGTAGAGCTATCTTTCTTCTCTCGTCATTGTTGGCTGTGGGTATTCTGTGATTAGCTGTTTGAATTCCTACCTTGACTTCCCCAAAATGATAGACTGTAAGTCTAGAATCGTGAGCTGAGTAGACCCTCCCCTCATCGGCTTTTGGTCAGAATGTTTTGTCACAACAACATAGATGAGACTGGACCAGACTCTGAAGAAATTATCCTGATTTTTCAGAGACCTTTGGTAAGTGAGGTTTCCAATAAGTAAGGCCTTGAGCCAGGTGCGGTGGCACATAAACCTGTAATCCCAGCACCCAGAGGCTGAGACAAGAGGTCCATGGATTCAAGGCCAGCCTGAGAGGCATTGTGAGATCTCATATAACACAAAACAACATGTTTAGGTAAAACAAAACCATTAAAGCCCAGTGAGTAAAAATAACACGTATAAAGACAGTTTAGAGAACTGTCTCCTCTAGTCGAGCCCTGTGTGAGGTATGTTTGGAATTGAGTGCCCCTCTCCAGAATGTCTCAGGGTGGTCCTCACGTTACCTTAAGTCATTCTTCTCCCCACTGCCCCTATACATGTGTGCTCACTCCACAGACTGTTTAAAATGGGTTTTCTTTCATTTATTCACTGTGTGTGCACATCTGCCACAGAGTACAGGCAGAGAGGGGTCAGAGGATGACTTGCAGGCAATTTGTCCTTTCCTTCTACCATATGGGTTCTGGGATTGAACTTAGCTTTTCAGGCTTGGTGGCAAGCTCCATTACCAACTGAGCCAAGTCACCGGCCCACTCCTGATGTTTTTCCAGGTTCCCTGGAAGCAGTAGCATGATAGTGAAAACACTATGCATCATGACCAGGGACACACAGCCCAGTTGTAGCCACCTTGGTAACCAAGGTGGCCTTTGTCACTTCCTGGTCAGGAATAGCTAATCAGGAGAGTAGAGATGTGAATACAGCATTCTACGGGCTAAAAGGTGTTCCTTCACACTCCAGGATAAATACAGAAATCCTGTCACTTTATTGTTAGGCTGAACTCTGCTTGACATACACAGAGTCCTTAGGTCGCCTAGTTTGGACTACAGCAGCAGACCTGCATGAAGACCTGGTCCTTGGATGGGTCATATCATAGCTTGCTCCACTGCCAGGCCCTAGACTGCAGGGCATCAGGATGTCTCCAGTTCCTTGGCCTTAGGCCTTTAGGGAGTTTGAGCATCAGGAGCTTTAGGCAGATGATATGCAGGAGGCAGGAAAGGACAGGATAAGTCTTCCTTTCTCACTGTTTTCTCAAAAGCTATCCAGCAGCTGCAATGACTCTTTTGAGGTTTTAACTCTCTTCAGACAGCCTTCTCTTCTAGGGTCCCACACACTAAACAGAGCTGGTTTGGGGGCCCAAGAAACGTTGTCTCTTCTCTGGATTCTCCAGGCCGAGGGTGGTAGCAGCTTCCTGACAGTAAGATTTTCTAGCTGGCCTCACTTGTGTGACTTTTCAGAGCCTCCTTGACTTCCATAGCCAGTTTCCCAATGAAGTTAGTCACCTTAGCTGAAAGACCTGGTACGGTTTCTGTAATAGCCATCATCACTTGCATAACTGAACTCAAACTATCTGCTTTCCCTCTACAACCAAATATACTGCATTGAGTTCAGAAGGACAATGAGAATTTTATTTAAAAAACAGAGAAAGGCCATGTACACATGTCTTTGATCCCAGCAATAAGGAGGCAGAGGCAGATGGATCACAGGGAACTCAAGGCAGGCCTGGTCTACAGAGCAAACTACAGGTCCACCAGGGCTACCTAGTAAAAAACCTTATCTCAAGGGAGCAGGGAGGGGGGAGATGCATTGCTTGCTTCATCGAACAACAGCACTGGGATACTGGGACTTTTATTTTCATTGTGGACACGGGAAAATGGGGGCTTGCAGTTCGGCATCTGGCCCAGGGGTATCCAGCCAGCAAAACTCCAGGGCAACTGCAAGGAGCTACACTCTGGGGTGGCCGGGGCATTCCAACAGACTTCTGAAAAGGATACATCCCTAGCCTGAGTGACTCCATGTCTTCCCCTAGTTCCCAAGGGAAATCTGAGGTAGATAGGGTGAGAGGACAACTTTGTGTTCTCCAGCTCAGGAGCCCTTAATGTAAGCAATGACTCCTGCTGCTTGGGGTATATGCTTCCCTGTGTCAGTATGTGTACGGAGGAAGGACCCTGCATAAACTGCTGTCCCCAATGTTGTCAGGCTCATCATCAAGGGTAAGGTTGTGGAAGCTGCTTCCAATCTCCTGAGGTACCTCCTCTGGGATACTGAGGACCAGGCTGGCCCCATTCTACCCCTCTGGGAGATTTAACATCAGTCTCCTGAACGCTTCCCTCAAAGTCCCTTCCAGGCAAATGGCAGATCTGTCTCCCAGCTGAGTGGGCTGGGGAGGGGACGTAAGAATAGTATCTCTTCCATAGTGGCAGCCACTCCTCCCTAGCTGCCCCCAAACCCGGGGCCCATGATTTACAAAAATTAAGATGTTAGAAGCATTTGAAAACAAAAGACCACAGGGGAGGCCAGAGCTTACTACAAAAACAATGAAATCATGGAAGAGATATTTGGAGCCTCCACAGAAAGGCTATTTAAGGGTGAAATGTCTCCAGTTCACTAATAGGTCACCAACTAGCCACCTAATTTATTTTGTCAAGACTAGTCGCTTTGGATAGCTGTCACCCCTACTGACCCAATAAGAAGGGAGCAGACACAGCTAGGGTTCTGAATCCCCTCTGACTTGCTCTTAATTTTTTTTTGATTAAGGGGCACTTGGGGAGTTGAGTTGAGGCTGTTGGCTGGGCCTTTTCGGTGGGTGAATGTAAGATGATTCAGGAGGTCAGCGACTGCTAGGGACCAAGAACTGAGATGTTAGGCAGGTTCTCCCAGGTATGCACATGAAGGAGGGTTCCTCTCTTCCAGCACACACACTGCCTGGCTCCTGGTGGTGCTTCCCCAGAAAGGGAGGACAGAATGATTTGCATCAAGCCTCTCTGGCTAGCCCCCTCTGCCCCTGGCTTAGTGCCTGCTCTCTGAGGCAGGAGGAGGAGGAGGAGGAGGCCAGGGCCCCTACTAGCTATTCTCTGTGTGAAGCTAAGTAGCCTGGGAGGAGTGGGGGGGCGGGGGGGCTAGGAGGAAGACCTTGACCTCAGGAGCCCTAAACCTTGCTGACAGCAGACAGCAAGGAGGACCCTTGGGAACAGCACTTTATTGAGGGACATTTGTCTTCATTTGGGGCGGTCTACATTTCATCCCACAGGCGTGCCCTGAGGCGCGAGTCTCCCTGACCCTTACCAGGACTGTTCTGGCACTGTACGGTCCCTGTGCTAGACTGAAAAGGAAGCTGCCTCTTAAAGCCTTTGGCAGCCAGGGAGACAGATGTCACCAAAGAACAATGGGAAATTCCCTGTGGCACACCAAGAGGTTCTTAGCCTCACCCCTCTCCGCACCCCACCCCTAGACAGGAGAACTAGGGTAGGGCACAATACAGACTCAGACTCCAAACCTGGGCTCTCCTGGGTTAGCGATTCTGGAAACCGAAGCTTACATCCAGCCTAATAATCATGTATTTAGATAATGAACAAGTAGCCATGGTTTTCAGAAGGCAACCTGAGGAACTAAATGTCCTCTGCGGAAGTCTTTGTGGCTAGCTGGGAGGTCCTAGCCTGTTTTCTCTCACAAGAAAAGGCACTCCAGTGAGAGGGCTCTGCAAAGGACAGCTGAAAATATCATAGTGAACATTTACGTGGGTTGTGTTTTATTTTTTTTCCCCTGGAAAAGTCAGGATATTGAAAATGTTAGAAGGCTGCGAACTACGGCCTAGATGCTGCCACTAACCCGTGGAATTGTGAAGAAATAATTTCGCCTCTCAGAGTCTCATTTTGCAAATATTAAAAAGAAAGAAAATGGGGGGGGGGAGATCCTTGGTTATCAAAGGGAGAGAGTGGCCATCAGCAAGGCTAGGCGCTGCGATGTCTATACCCTCTCTCCACAAATTCTCAACTCGGCTATGCCTGGGAAGGGCTCGGAGCCCGGACTGGCCCTAGGGAGGAGGGGTGTGGTAAGCAAGCCTAGAAGGCTTTGGTTAGCTTCTCCAAGCTAAGCACAACCCTCCCGGCGAGGTTTCCGGAGCGATGGAGAGGGAGGCACATGGCGTGCCCTGGCTCCAGCACTTTCCCAACGAGCAGTAACAGCTCGGGGAGGAAGGAGGTGGCTGGCACTCCGGGTGCCAAGGGTGGATGGGTCTCTAGACTTGGTGGGGTCGTGGAGCTAAAACCGCAGGGACGAAGAGGGCCGGGCCGCCGGGTTCGCCCTCCGCGCCCGCTCGCTGGATTCATTTCCATTAGGAGCACGACGCCCCAGCAGCCCTTATCTTGCCGCCGCCGCCGCGGCTCTGCTGGCGCGGGCGCCCCGGGCTCCCTCCCCTCCCCTCCCCTCCCCTCCCCCGCCCTCCTCCCCCGCCCGCCCGCGGCCCGCGCCTTTGTCTGGCCCCGCGGCGCGCTCGGAGCCAGCAGGGCGGGTAATTGGCGGCCGGAGGAGGCGAACCGGCCGGCCAGGCCTCCTCTAATGAGCGGGCGGAGCCGCGGGGAGGGTGCGGAGCAGTCGAGCCCCGAATGGCCCCGCGGTGCCCGGCCAGCCCCCTCCAAGGTCTCGGCCTGGACCCGCAGCCCCGGGGTACATCCCCACCCCATCGGGCCTCCAAGGTTCTCCAATTACCCTGCGGCTGTGCCAGGGCCTCCGGCTGCCCTCCGGGCCGCCCTGTTGTCCCCGGAGAAGTGCCAAGGACTCAACGCTCTAGGCGGAGGGGAGAGGGGGTCTCTTGGGAGGCTTCATCGCGCTGCTTGGGGAACTGGGGTCGCCCAGCCGTCCCCTTCTGCCCTGAGGGCACGGTCACTGGTGGGGAGGGAAGATGGCGGGGGCGGCGGCGAACCCAGCTCCTCGGTGATGCTGATGAAACCCACGCGGGTTTCGAAATTAATGACACTGGATCAGAATCCGCCACGCTTGGCGGGCCCAGGCGACAGCCGGGCAGGCGGTCTTATCTGTATCAAAGAATGCGATGGGGGACTTCTTGCTGGGGAGGTGTGGAGAGTGGGGTTCCTGGTGTTAACCCCTTCTCCAAGGCCGGGAAGATGCTAATAGAAGCCCGCGGAGCTTTAAAGAAAGGGTTGAGAGAGATGAAGGGACACAGGGAAGCTGGTCTCCAGCTAGATTACCCTCTTCCGCTTCCAAGAAGCTCGCCCAGCAGCTACAACTGACCATAGTCCCTACTGCCCCAGGATAGTGACTCCTCCTGTGGCCCAGCCCCAAACTGTCAGGAATGCCAGCAAACTGGCCCTGTGGACTCTGCTCCATCCAGTTCTACTGCCTCCAGTAAGCCCAGTTCCATTCTTGCCTATGTGAGACTCCTAAGTCTTGGAAGCTTCCCGTGAACAGGCAGGCCTGCAGCCAGCTTTCAGACTTGGCTTCTCAGACTTGGAATGCAGGAAAAAGAAAGGCCTTTAGGGACTTGTGGGTCCAGGGGAAAGCCCCATACTGGCCCCAGCACGACCCTAGGGAACCATCAGCAGCCGAGGGCAGTCCCGGGGGCATTCCAGCATCATTTGCCTGAAGAGAGACTGTCACTTCTCAGAGGAAGTGGGCAGTTTCTTCTGAAGACTCCCTGTCTAGAACCCTACCCTTGGGTTTCAAGGCAACTCTCTCCAAAGTAAGCGGTTGGAAAAGGTCCGCGTTCTATTACTTTATATTTTTTTATTTACCTTAATAAAAAGGTACAGCTTTGTAGGGACAGAAAGGAGTGAGTGGTGGTGACTCTTAAGCCATCCCGAGGTCACAGTGGTATCCCTAGAACAAGCAACAGGGTAGGGAGAAGAGAAAAAGTATAACAAATTTAGTTAATTGATGTTTTACATGACACAAGAGCCTTCAGATTGAAGGCCTAAATTCCCAGAGAAACCATTTGCATTTGGGTTTAGTGGAGAATGGACAGTCTTGTGGAAATGTGATTGGACAAAAGCTGTGGAGATGGAAGTCAGCCAAGTCTGCTGAGTGGGACGCTTCCTGCCTTTCTAGCATTCTCTGCCCCCAGGTTTGGTGGGATTGTCTGGGATGAGGAGTTTGAGGGAAGAAGAGGCGATGTTCCCTTTTCAGCATTACGGTTTGCATTGGCAGAGAGGGGTTCCAGTTTCTGTGGCCTTCCTTAGAAAAGAGTTCTTGGTTCTGGAACTTTGTTCAGGGAACAGGAGGTTAGGAGACTAAAGCAGGTCAGGGAGATGCTGCCCCGTGGCTTCTAAGCCCCTCCAATAGCTTCTTCATGAGAACAGGAGAGAGAACACTGCTCAGGCGGTTAAGGTACTCTCCTCCGTTCTTGGTTAGATTCTGCCCTGGTGAGAGGCCAAAAATGCCAGAAGGGACCTCTGGCTTCTTATAATCTTTCCTCTCCTTTTACACAACCTAAGTGAGCCCCCACTGCCTGGAAGCTCCGTGGGATGTGACCCAGAGAGACACCTTCACACCTCATGGGTGGGACAAACTAGACTGTGTAGCCCACCCTTACACCCCCCCCCATGCCTTATTAACACAGAGAGGACCTTCATCTCTAGGACTCTTCTGCTATACAGAAGCTCTGCCTTCTGTCTTCCTCTCCAACCTATCCTACAATAAAACGCCTCTCTAAACTCAGCCCCTATTGTCTGTGAAATTCATTTTTTTGAATTTGTGAGACAAACAACCCCAAAGCCATTGTTGTGGGATGGCTCTTCTGGCCATTGGTTTGTCTAGTATTTTGACTCTCAAAGGCATGCTCATCTGTGGTACAGAATGCCTCCTTAGCTCTCTGAGGCACTTCCATTACCCCTTTCACTTTAGTTGCAAGTATTCTGCTCATCGTAGCATAGTACTTCGGGGTATTCTTTAGTGACTTCCAACAGCTTACACAGTGAGATGAACTCACCTTAAGCGCATTGCTTGATCAATTTTTTAGGTGTAAATACATCTGTATCATTACCGCCCAGGTCAAGAAATAGAACATTGCCAATAGCCCAGGGGGTTCTTTCTTGGCTCTTCTTAGTCAGCATCCCCCAGTAATTGTAACCTCCATCACCATAGATCAGCATTACCTGCTTTTATAAATGGATTTGCAGTACATCGTGTTTGGTGTGTGGCTTTCTTGTGTGTCAGATCTGTCCATCCTATTGCATAAAATTGAGTTCGTCCTTGTTAATTACTGAGTGATATTCCACTGTGCAAATATATCACAATTTACTTACCCACGTGACCCTTGATGGGCATTTGGATTGTCTCCAGCTTGGAACCATTATAAATAAAGCACTGTGACGATTGTCTGGTTTTCCTTTTGGTGCATGACAAGGACCCATTTTTGTTGGGTATGATCCTAGTACGAGAGCTGCTGAATCATGAGTTAGGTGTATTTAACCTTGTTGCCAAATGGCTTTCCAAACCATTGTATCTGGTTAGCTTTTGAAAAGCTACAGTCAGGATACCAGTGTTACTCAGAGAAACAGATCGGAGGCACTGCATATAAACGACAGTGGATGTATCTTGAGCACTTAGAATATGTGAGGTACAGTTCCAAGGGATTTGTGTGGAACTAATATATACTTACATGCATTTATATGCAAACATTCACAATGCCTAGTTTCATCTTGAAATGAGTATGAAATGTGTATCTCAGTTGGGATCCTGATGATACACTAGTCTGGGTTTGTGGAATGAATCCTCTCCATTTCAAAGATACGATGTGAATAACTAGCCCTTTAATGAGATAGGTGTTGCTTCCATGGCTACAGAATGAGCCATGGAGGAGTCTGCATCTCAGATGTGTGGGCAGATGTTTCTTTGCTTGCTTACTTGCTTGCTTGCTTGCTTGCTTGCTTGCTTGCTTGCTTGCTTTCTAATTACATTATTTACTTATGGGCTCAGCACATACCCTATGGTGTTGTGTGGGGGGGGGGGGGGGCAATGCTGTAGGTCAGAAGACTATTGGGAATCAGTTCTCTCCTTCCATTTTGTGGGTTCCAGGCATCAAACTAAGACCATCGGG